>WEIU01011727.1:561990-594111 GCA_013389925.1 Aegithalos caudatus | reverse complement strand
TTTTTTTGTTTTTTTTTTTGTTTTTGTTTTTGTTTAAAATACAGCATCATCTGATTCTAGGGAATGGTGCTTTAAAGAAAACACCTAATTGTGCAAAATTTTTGGTAAAACCACATGAATTGATAACTTAATAAGGTTTTTGTACAGAGAACTCTTTGTTGGTTATAATCAATTAGCAATGTGGGCAGATAACCGATGTATATTCTGAAAGATAGAAATTTAGTGTTGTTCCAAGCACTTAAATAGACTGTACCCTTATTTAAACAGTGGTTCCTAAGTAGTGTAACCCCAGTTGTGGTTGTTACAGGCTGAGTAAGTAAAAGAAAAAGCCCCTTAGGGACAGAATTCCTCTGTTCTTCCACAGTTAGTAAGCCACCAGGTGACATTTGCTATCCCCTTCTCCCAGTGCTGTACCTATTTGGTTTTTGTCCATCTCCAAGCTCCTTTGCACTATGTGGGTGAGGGGAAAGCAAGAAGAGCACTTAGTCCCTGTTGGATCAGTTCTCTCAGGCAGTAAACAAAGACCTCAACATTATCATCATGCTTGATCTTCTCCTATAAGAACACATTTAGCTATTGACAGGTATCTCCTGTAAATACTCTTACTACCCTAATATAGAGGGGGCAAACCCATGAGTTTTGAATGTGAGTCTTTGAAATATTTTACCTAGTTTTTGAAAGAATCTGAGGTGATTTATGCTTTTCTCATCCAGAATGCCAGGTGCCACAGCAATGTGAATTTTCTTCTGCTCTTTCAACCTCTTCCTCAACCAAGAACTTGAAGGGTCAGGATATCTCAGTTTTATATCCTCCTGCAAAATGACACTGCTGGCAAGGATCCCCAGGGGCAGTACATTACTTATATTATTATGCAGTTTTATCAGCCTAAATTACTATTTTGCAATTTATGACTACCTAGATTAGGGATGCAGAGCTCATCAGGTAGAGCAGCACAGAGCCTAGCAGAGTCATTTACTCTAGCTTTTATATTCTTCGTGGCAAATGGAGTGGCATCTTTTTACTTTACAATATTTTGAGAGCTTTTTAAGACTAGACCCCTTTTAAGACTAGACCCTTTTCCTGAAATCTGTCCTTCTCAATACATTTTCCCATACATCTATGGCAGAAGGATTTCCTCTCTCGAATAAAGAAGGTTCTACTTTGGAAATATAAAGCCAAAAAGGTTTTAGGATAAATCAAGCCAAGGAACAGACTAGACTAGATTAGACTAGACTAGAATATTTCAGTTGGAAAGGATCTACAATTGATCATCTAGTCCAAATAGCCACATTACCTNTTTTTTTTTTTTTTCCAAAAAGAGCAGAGGAGCAAAGTAAAGTAACAAAACATTAACAAAAGTAACAAAGCATTCTTAACTGTAATATCTTAAATGGATTGGGGGAACTATAAATATTTTACACTGATGCGATGAAATGCTGGTTCTCAAGTTAGTGAGTGAGTGTTTTGTTGCTGGCTGAGAGGGTCAGCATATCACCCTACATGTCTGCATTAATGTTTTCCTTGAATAAATGTAGGCCAATCATTTAGGTATCAGATATAATATTTTTGTTTCAAAAGCAGTCATTTATTTAATTCTTATTTTCTTGTTTCCCTGTATTTACAAGGCTCTGCATATACTGCACTGTATTTCTAAAAGCTATAATTTTCTTTAGAAAAGAATATTGTTTGCTCTCATGAATAATTTATCTTGGAGTTCTCTTTTAATCCCTCATCAAATGTGCCATTCTTGTATCTTCATAAAGGAATAGAAAGGAAAACAACATTCTAAGGCTGATTTATGAATTAGACCACAAACATTAAAAAAATATAAAACCTTGGTATAAATAAGGACTTTAGTTTTGATTCTAATTCACTTGTATCAGTGCCTCTGGAACAATACTATTGGTTATATACAGATTTCCACTATTACAACTGATTTACCACAGAGTATGAAAGAAAGGAGTATGAAAGACAAATATGATGACAATTTGATATTTAGCCTTGAGCTAATAAAGCTAAGAATATATGTAGGTTTTGAAGGGAAAAATAAATATTTAGAGTACAATATAAATTTAACTGTGAATAGTATGCAATTTATAATATTTGTGAAACAAATAGTTGATAAAAGAACTTTTAATCCAAATTCCTATATATCCCACTAGGTTGAAATATAAATAGTTTAGATGCAAAGGGAAAAACCTAGAAGCACCTTCATAGACAATCTGTGGCCTGCAGATGCTTGCTCTTAGATTACTACTGTTCATTTGATGTGCACATCATATTAGCAAGAGACCTTTCTGCATCCCAGGGAAGTTCAGGTCTATCTTGTCCCTCTGATCTGTAGCAGGTCATCTACCACTACTGCCCAGTTGCTGAGCTGGGATATCTCCAGCTCATTTCCCCACTATAAGACAGACTCAGGCACTGCAGATTGTGTAAAATGCATTTAAAGCATCAAAACTGTAAGTTGTGGTATTTATAAAAGGTTAAAAGGAAATAGTTGGATATTGCCTTGAGGAACATATTTACAAAGTCAAACCAGTATTAAAGGCACTCATGTGTGCTGTGGCTTATAAAAGGTTGTTCATGTATCTGAGCAGACCAATCCTGGAATGTCAGCCTCTTCCAGGCACCAGCTTCATTCAGCCCGTCATCATCAGCTAAACCTGTTCTGCTTACCTGTGGTTGGCTGCCTCAGCATGGGTCAGTGCTTTGTCTGTGGCTTCTGTCATCTCTTGTGTACATACCTTAGAGATCAGCAAAGTCAGGGCCTAGACTGAGGGCATCAGGGTCAGCAGCAGCAGGGAGTGAATTGCTGAGAGTTCTTCTGCAAAGCACTTAATAAAAAGAAAATGTGTCATAGGAACAATGGAGTGAAATCTTCTGAGGAAACAAAAGATAAAATGGTCCCCTTAACATTCTTGGTACCACAGGCTCATCTACATCATCACCTGTGCCGAACAACACATATAATCCCTTTCCTGAGTCATTCATCAGTATTTATAATGGTTCATCAGCATTAATGTTATAAAATTTAAGAAGTTTAAGTATTTCTGAAGTGCAGCTTTTCCAGGAATTGCTGTGGTATTCATAACGTATCTTCCTTAAAATGTTAATTTTAGTGTAACTGAACAAATCTGGTAGAGAACCTGATGTGCTGCACATATGGGAGTTGCTTAAGATTGATTATCCTGATTATTGTGTGATACAGATCCCCGGCCTAAAGTTTGTATGTCTTGTATATCTTTGTATATCTTCTGTGGTTATTTACTGTTCAATGAGGGAAGGCAGGATAGAGACACTATTGTTGTTTTGGTATTACTAGTTGTTTTGATATTTGTTACTACATTTTCCACTTTCCTGTTTTCAGTTTGGATGTCAGTGCTATAACACCAATCTCAACCCTTTTAATGTTTTAATTTTCTGAAATGCAAATACTAATTTTCAAGAGTACAACCAAAACTCAAAAGTTACAATGTCACATTTCTGGCTGTTGGCTGAGTGACAACAAAATAACAAATGTTAGGCCCCCTTAGTGTAGGTGAAAATACACTTAAATATATTCATGTTTCCTGATACTCTCCTGGAGGAGAATGATGTGCAAAAGCTCAGCTCCTCAGAGGTGTTTAGGTCTTCTACAGAAATACATTTTAGTACAGAGAATTGATGGATGATGGGCAGTACATCTGTATGTGTCCAGGGGCTGTTTTTAGTAGTTGAAAGTTCAAACTGGAGCTTTTCTGAGCAAAACACCTGCTTTAGTCCATTTTTGTTTGAGGGAGAGCCTCAGGTTTAAAGGTCTGTTTGTTCCAGAGTGATTGAAGTCAGCACAAGTTTAGTCATTGATTTGAGAGAGAGGGTGGCAGTTCTTAGGGGTCCACTCCTGTTCCAGCCAAAGTCCACTTGAGCAGCTACCATTATTTAATAGAAGATAGCTCTAATTCAGGAAATAATTAGTAAAAGGTCCTTAAACCCTTGTGCAGCTGAATCAGCTCACCTTTGAAAAAGCCTCTCCCCTTCAGATGGTGGGGCTATTGACAGGAACAGCAGTAGCAGCTGCTGTGTGGGAGTGTGTGTGTGTCTTGCCGGGCAACCTCATTCACTGGCAGTGGATTTCACCTCCCACGCTCCACCTGTGAAGGCCGTGACTACTCAGTTTCTATCCAGCAGCAGTGGGTGCAGCCTGGCATTAATACTTGGCTGGGAAGCAGTCACAGTCTCCCTTTATCTAAATTTTTGGATGCTGGAAATACACATCCACCTCCCCACCAATTGCAAAGTCACGACCTTCAGGAGAAGTGGAAAGGTGTGATTGCACAAAGGATGATAAATAAAAATGAACCAGTGTTCTATTGGGACTGGTTTGTCTCGTGTGTGTGTGTGTGTGTGTGTGTGTGTATGTATGTATGTATGTATAGACACATAGAGTAATCTACTTGTATAAAGAATTGCAGTATGAATAGTTATAGTGGCTGCTCCTCTGTTGTCACTTACACACATTGAACTGGAGACCATGCTATTAAAATACTCCATCAAGAACACAGAAACGTCTGTTTTTTCCCTCTTACTATTTTTTTGCCAGTAATCCAGTTTGTAACTTTATTTAAAGAAAAATGGCCACATTAGCTTTTGTTTTATTTTATTTTGTTTTATTTGCATGATAGAATATGTAAAATACATTGCATAAAATGACACAATGTGTAATAAAATATATTTAATATTAATTAATATTTAAAGGTAGAATAAAATATATAGTTTATTCAATTTATGAGGTATAGAACATATATAAAAATATCTATGAGAGAATCACAGAATTTTTTATGTTGGATGGGACCTCTTGAGGTCATCTAATCCACTGACCTCTAAATTATCTCTTTTTTTTCCAAAAAAAACCCAAAAAAACCAACTTTTTCATTTCAGCAAGAGTCGTTTCATACATTTTCTTCTGTCTTATTTAAGCCATTTATTTGATGCATCTTTAAAAAAAAAAACAACTAAAAACAAACAACCCCCCACCAAAGATAAGGATTTAAATTGTATAAAGTATAGAAAATAAATTCACTTTTTAGAAAATGACTAGTAATTTAATCTAGAAGAATGATCACAAAGTTCAGCAGTGGCAGCAGCTACTTCTCCTTTGGAACTAATAATAATAGAATGATTTTTTATAGCATCTACGATTCCATATCTGAGGTATTCTCTGATTCTTTAAAATAATCATTCTAATTGTGGAGGTGTCACCTCTTTAAAAGACGTGTTTGTTCATTCTGCGTGTGAGCCACACCCTGAAAAACCTAAAGGCTTTGCACATGCCTAATTTAAGATTTAACCTAGCATCAGTGTTAAACCTGTTTCAGTCTGTCATTCTCTTGCTTAAAATGCTGCGTAACTCAAGGGTTTCTATTTCCTCCTTTAGCAATTCAATTATAATCTGCCATGGTTTACTATTTAATTCCTGCAGCCTAAGGTGCACAGTGTTCTGTTCTTCCACTGAAAATAATTGGGGAAAAAATTCACTGCTTTTTTATTTTGTTTTTTTGTTGCATGGAATGTAACAAGAAGAGCCAGCTTGATAGCATTGTAAGCTAAACACTCATAATTGAGCTCAGGGCAGACAACAATCAGAGCTCCTCACACAGAAACAGAAACCTTCAGCCTTTCACCTACCTGCAGCTGGTTTTGTGTGTTCTTACAATGCTTTTCAGCAATGTCTTAGTTGCTGATAACTGAGAACTGGATGGGTATCACTCCTGATTGCTCCTGGACTTCTGAAAAGGTTTTGTGGGAATTTTAAAAAAGGGTTTATTAATTCACATTTCTTTAGGCAATCATGATGGTATAGTCTAAAAGATCCCTAGCTTTAGAGCTGCAGAATCCCTGGGAAGTTCAGGAACCTGACTCTGCAGTAACCTTTTCTGAAACAAAGGTCAGCGAGCCACAGGCAGACTTGCTAAGTCAACTGCTTTTCTCTGGTGACGAAAGCTTTGTGGTCTTATCCACAGATCTGTTAGGAAACTTGGCCAAGCTACTGCTTTGTGTTGTCAGAGACAACACAATATGTGTGTTGAATGAAGTTCCATACTAAGTGAAAGTGATTTCAGTAAATGGAAGCACATTTAGAGTTGCAAGAGCTTAAAATCCATCCTGTGGCTCCATATATGTTATTTCCTATTTATTTCAGTTTTAATGATTTCCTAGATTTAATTCCTAGGATGTGTTTTTGTACAAACCTCACTCCTATTTTCATGCTTGTTTTTTTGTTCGCTCAAAGTTGAGAGGGATGGAAATTATTTGGCACATTAGAGAATTATCTTCCAACTGTTTGGATTAGCTTGGGATCAAAAAATAACCTTATTACTGCAACTGACACCTCATTATTGTTAACTCATTGTTTCCTATGCCAATGACCTTTTAAACATGGAGGTTTAATTCCTTTATTTTAGGGGATCGTTTTAGGGATCCAAAATCTGGAGAGGCCATTACCAGTTACTTTAAACAGAGCCATAGAAACGTTTTGACAGTTGGAGATGGCTTGGGGTGGCTGTTTTGCTTTGACTGTGTCGTGGGGCTTTTTAGTTTTGAATGAAGATTAAATTTGGAGCGTGACAAATGCGTGATCTTTCCCCCTCTTCCTTCAAGCTTCTTTTTGTGAGAAATGGGCCTTAATACTGAAAGGGCTGTGAAAGCTGAAGAATTTATTCTATTGAATCTCTCTAGTATAATATTTTCCCTTATTTTCCTTTATATCTGTTCATTTGCATCTTAGGTTAGGGTACCTGTTTAAGGCAAGAACTGTGTGTTCCGGTAGTATTAATCAGCCAGTATATCTTTGGAGACAAATTCAGTAAATTTTTTCATTAATATTTTAGAAGGAGACTCTATCTAGTATATTTTGGGTTAGATGTTCAGTTCTTCTAGGACTCCAGACCTTACAGGAAGCTCAGACATCTCTGGTTTAAAGCCGCTACACATCTCACCCAGTGTCCATGCAGTTATTTTCCTGAAATATAATCTGAAACTAGGAATGTGTATGCTGCTAAGGATTTTAAACTTCATTTATGTGACTGGTATAGCAAAAATACATGCCAATCAAAAGTGGCTTGTATATTGAATATTTTTAGGTCATTGTCCAGTCATGCCCACGCAGACTTCCTAATAGACCTAGAATCCAGACACTGGACAGGGATATGGCACTGGGAAGTCAGAGCTCTGAGGTGTTGACACAGGGATCAATGAATTGTGGACCAATATCAGTCAAACATATTACCTCTTCTAAGTTTTTATTAACCTCAGAAGCCTCAATCTAGGTACTTATAGCAAAGTATGAATATGTCACATTCCTCCGTGAGTCACAGACCAGATCCTGCAGATCAAAATCTCAGTGGCTGAACTTTGCACTGGGCTTTATAAGAATAACTTGATCTTGAAAGTTTCAGTCATAATTGTTGCTGCTGCAACAGGTCTGGGTTCAGAGAGCTCTGCAGCGTTGCAGCTCAGCACAAACACACTCACCTGAAATTTGTTATGTGCTCTGAGGAATAGCTTGTCATCAAACCTGCATACCAGTAACNTGCTGCTGCATCAGGACAAGAATCATCTTCTTCACTGGTTCCGATCCTGAGAAAACCTCACTATCTTCATACCCTGAAAGCGGGACACGCTGTGTTCCCCCTTTCCCCCTGCCGGGACATCCCCGCCGCTCCAGCTACCATCAGAGCAGATCGCACCCACCGGCCCGGGATTGCTTCACAGTCTCCAGCCTGGTGCCTCCCAGCAAGACCGGACTGCTCCAGGGTTTTGTGAGAACAAAGCCCTTGAGGTCTCGCCTTGTTTCTTTTTCTGTTTAGTATTATTTTCTGTAATATTTGTTTGCACTGTTATAATATTAGTAAAGAGATTGTTATCCTTTCCATAATTTTGCCTGAAAGCCCTTAATTGCGAAATTATAATAATTTGGAGGGAAGGGGGAGGGGTTACATTCTCTACTCCGGGAAAACTCCAGTTCTCCTGGACAGATACCTGTCTTCCCAAACCAAGACATATATGCAGTGAGTAAAGAGAGATTGTTCCTGTCTATGGCAAAAGGCAGAATATACATCATTGGCTGTTTAGGTTTTTTATGATTCAGTTGGCTCAGTTGACTCAAATCAACTTTTATAATTTTCCCATCAAGTTCTATCTATTTCAGAAGGATGACAGATCTGAATTTGTGGGACTCTGCCCTTTTGTATTATCAGGAGGACATAGTGACATATTTTGAGTCTGGAAGCGCCATTGGCTATTTTGGCTGGTCTTACACAGGATGAGGTAGGATTGGCCATTACCAGCTCCATGGAGGTGTTGTAACAGCAAATATTTGGTAGGCTCTACAAGTTGTAACTACTGACACTATTCTTGTGATGCTGTCCAAAAAAGAGGAAGGATAGTAGTGGATAAGATAATGCTCAAATTAATACAATCACTGTTTCAGTCATTGAGGTATTGTTGGACTTTATTGCGTGTCCCTGATCAGTTCTGGAATTCTGATGCAGCTTCGTGAAGAAATGAAACTGTCTATCATAATTTTGCTTATATGCCACAACTTTTTACACTTTTTCACAACTTCTTGTCCCATCTTTTAAAAGTGATGGGTTTTGCTGTGATTACTTATTCATTAAATGCTTGCTACTTTCTTTTGTTTGAAGAGAAGTTGTTTAACAAATAGATATACTGTACTGATTCACTGTCTTGGCTAGGTAGAAATGGCCAATAAGACCACAATAATTCCAGCACAAATATTTTGAAATAACTTGTATAATCTGCCCTTCTCTTTCTACTGTAAAAAAAAAAAAAAAAAAAAAAGCTGTATGCTGTATTTTATTAGCAGGGTTTTTATTTGGGTTTTTATTTGGTTTTTTTTTTGGTTTTTTTTTTAATAACAGCCGCAACAATATGTCACAAGATAAACTCAGTGAAAGCTACACAAGGACAAATCTGGCCCATGGACACTGAGTTTATTTGAAATTCACACTCGCAGCGTTTGTGTTTGCAGCTTTGTACCATCCCACCTGTGCTACTTACCTGGCAAGCACATCTTTGGTGTTCCACATGTTGTCTGGCTCTCAGTCCACACACAGATGCATGCACGTGTGTTCACACCACAGTGTGCAAAAGTGATAAACACAGCTGACACACTGAGCAACAGAACAAAGTAGAAATATTGGGGGAAAGGCTACGTAGAAAAGACTTTTGACGTTTACCAAACTATGTTTGGCTGTATGCGTGTAAGCAAAACCAGGCAACTTTGTGTCAACAGTAAAACAATTTGTTGATTAAAAGAAAATAACCAGTATCTAAGAAGTACATGTTGTATACATAAAGTGAATGTGTTACATACATTTAGTGTTCCACAGCATACATGAGAGAAATTCAATATGCAATTATGTGATATTTTTACTATATTTGCTTAATTATTTCATACCTTAGTATTTAATGATAGGGATTCAAGTCTGTGGCATCTGTTTTTCACTTAGTCTGTGGCTTTTAGAGAATTACCAATGTTCATTTACAAAAGCTACATGGGAATACATATCACATGTAATGTAAACATTGTGCAGCATCCCCACTGTGTCAGATCTGTTAACTAGATGCTGACACTAGATTTACTAGTAGATTTGAAAATAACCAAATCAAAAATACAGTTCTCACCAAGCACTTGGAGATCACTATGCACTTTCATTTGACTTCATAAAAGAAGAATTTAATTGGATTATGTACAGAATTTTGGTATAATTATTTTCTTCCAGACAAAACTTTGTTACAAATTATGGAAGATGTGGTGCTTTATGTTCCTTTCATTTTTTATTTCTCTTTGACAGTTGTTGGGTTTTGTTTTTTTTTTTTTTTCTTTAAAGAACTATGTACTGGAGACACCACTTTTTGATATCATAATTAAGGGTCTATCAACCTGATAGTGAGTTAGCAGTAGAGTTGCTGTTGATGCAATACATTCATAATTTATTTTGGTATTATATTGCTTTTGTGATTGTCTCTAGGAACTGCCTTTATGATTTAATTCAGTATTAATCAGAGAGGCAAAGCTAGGCAATCACTGTCTTGTATTTTTATCTGAAAAACAAAAAAATCAGCAGAAAACCTTTTACATAGAGAAAACAACACAACAGAAGAAGACTTTACCTTAGGTGAGCTAGTCCCCTTTGCATTCTTTTACAAGCAGGAGAAAGAGGATCCTTCTGACAGTAATTCAGAGGATTTGTGTGTCTGTCTCCCAACCACAGAGCAGTACTAGGGAGAATTTTTCCTGAGTAAAGTTAAGCCTGTGGGGATGACTCTTAATTTTTTCTGTTTTTCTGCTTTGCACCAGACTCCAGTATTCAATGCTGATAAAATGTAAGATAGAGAATCAAAGGATTTGGCATCATCTGCTAATGCTTGTCTAATTAATTACAGGAGCGGGAGAATGTATATACTATTTGATTTTTTTTAAGAGGGAAAGTACTTAAACCCATTCTTGCCATTTAGCTTGATGCAGCCTAGATATAGAAAGTGATTCTCTGTTTTGTATACTGAATATGTAATCCCATTCTAATTTCTCACTGTCAAAGATATCTAGTGATCTCATGTGGAAAGTTCAGAGTGCTGTGTCATGGTCAGCATATTTGGTTTCTTTGGAACCAGGCAACCCCAATTTGTCTATTCCAAATAACAACATTACTTATTAATAGGGTTCTTTTTAGAGTATTGATAGTACTAGGCAGGAATGGAGAACTATGTGTGCTAGGTGATGGCCTAGTTAATTGTGTGATTTTGTTCTCCTTTATTTCATGAGCTGACTTGTAAATTCCTTCTCTTTGTACCAGAGAAGCATTTTGCAAGCATTAAAAACCAAACTGGGAAGGAACCTGGGATTTTTGTTCTCAGGTCTGGTAACAATCTTATGTCTTGCAAAGTTCTCACAGCTCTTATGACATTTGAGGTGTTTTTAAAACATCTCTTAATGCACTTTATTAAAACCATCTAATCTGAAGACAAGACCACAAGACTCAACACAAAGTTCTCTGAAGGTATCTGGAGAGCTCTCCATAATTTCACTGTGCTGTGGAGAAGACCACTAGACCCTTTATGGGGGGAAACTGTTTTCAGACAATATGAAAATGTCTGTGATTCTGTTAAAAACCTTCCTTCCAACCTCTCCTCTACTTGAACCTGCCAGTTCTATGGTTGCTTCTCCACTGACCTCTTAGTGTTTTTCAAGGCCTCATAATACAGTTCCTTTTTCCCTCCAAGTTTTAGAATGAGCAAACAGATCCAGAATTCCTTTTCTTCTTCCTGTGTATCCTATTTTTTGCCAGTTAGTCTCCAGAATAAAACTGCAGCACAGTGCTGTGAGTTTCAGAGAGGAGAATGAAAGAAGGTGAGTAGAGGATGCCTCCTCCACAGTGGTAGAGGAAGGATCATTTCTTGGCCTTGTTCTGCAGCCTGGTGCAATGTTTATAAATGGATTTTCTGAGTTCATGACCTATTTCAAAACAAGTGCTGGAAGCCAACACATTTTGTCCTGGCTCATCTGGGTACCATGGGCACCTGTTGCACAGATTCTTCACCCAGGCCTCGGCCGTGGCTAAATCTGAGATTCTATCTGGATAAGAAAAGGTGTTGAATAAAAAGGAACAGTCCTGAGGGAATCACATAGAAAGTTAAATGATATGCAGATAAGATTTTAGGGGTTTTCAAAATTGTCATTCTTTTCTAAACATTCAAACATGTTTATTCAAATGACATTGTTAAAATCCAGTTAGGATTTCATAATTTCTAGGTGCCTCATATGACTAGATTTCATTTTACTTTTGCCCAAATGTGGAAAAAAAAGGAAGACAAATAGGTTTGAAATTTAATTTTGAGTACATTTAATTACATGGCAATTAGAATTTCCTATAACCATATAAGTCTGGGATGAAATTTTACAAACTATTCTACATGAAACCATTACCTGCTTTCCAAAGCGCAAATGAATGCATGTGAATCACTACCACGTGTGTCTAAAGTTTCTCTTATGAAGTTAAGAGGAACCTGTGTATAAAGTTTTCTTCTTGACCATCAAAGTCAAAGGATTCACACATACCAAACTATGTTTCTTATATATACATACAGCCTTTTACATGTCAGTTCCAGAGGCTGCAGTCTGCAGGAGCAGTGTAAGGATTCGGGATGCTGTTGGGCTAGTGATTCCAGATTGTAAGCTAAAATGACCTGAAATTTCTTCTAAATTCCAGAGGTGTTGCATACAGTGTGGGAGATTTGACAGGTTCAAAGAGAAGAGAGAACCAAGATACGTGAGATCTGTGGAACAGGAAGAGGTGAGATTTGTTTATCTGGTCATAGATCACTGTATTTTTACCACTTTGGTGATTTAGCACCATGCTCTCCTCCCCCTCTCAGCTTCCCAGCATTCACTAACAGCAAAAAATAAAAATTTCAGTTTGGTGTATGAAAATATCAAAAGGACTCGAATGAGATTCCTGTTAGGGTAGAAATAGGCTTTGGAAATCTGCTGTCATCCCATCAGCCCACAGAAACACTCCAAAATACCATATTCTGGGGGAGAGAATGGAAAATATCTAGAGCACCAAATGTGGCAGCTGGAAACAATTTTTTTAAAAATCGGGTAGCCCAGTTGTGTTATGAGGGGTAAAAGAGGCAGCTGGGAGATTTAAAAGAGAAGGCCTGGGAGCAGCTGAAAGGTGTCAGCAGTCTGTTAGTGAGAGCATCTGAGAGCTAAAAGGCTGCATGTGATGAGAAAACATGCCAAAATGATAAGAAAAACAGCTGGAGAAAAACAAAATTTCAAAGCCTCTGAAACAGGGATAGATATGCAAATTGTGCTAACTACTGAATCAGTAAATGAATTACTCAGGTTTTTTTCCCTCTCTACTCTCCTAAATTCCTCTTGTTTTCACATATTTTTCTCTGGAATCTGCAAGTGTCCTTTTCTGCTGCCTCTTCTTCTTGACCTTTTGATTCTCAGTTGTTTCCTCCACAGAAAATTAGTATTTCTGAACAGTACTGTTCATTTGTTTATAGTCTCTTAGGTCGATATTTTAACTGCTTATTTTTATATTTCCTCACCTTATTAAGACTTTCCCTGCCTGTTATTTTGAACATGAAAACATCTTGGTGGAACATCATTTTCTGTGAAGGAAATGCACAGATAGCAGTGCATTTTAATAGCTCCAAGTGTCATTCTGGGTAGGACCTGTAAGATTTAGATGGCTTTGTATTACAGAGGTCTAGCTGGAGGAGTTGGCAGACTTGACAGGTCTGATGAGCTGCTTCTAGAGTGTGGCAGGGTCTAAACCAAGTTTATAGTAAGAACATGGAAAATAAGCTTAAAAAATACACAGGTTTTCAAGGTTTTATGCATTATACTTGCAACTGTATTTTTGTATGTATTTCACCATACATATAATGTATAGTTTACTTTTATGCGATCACATATTTGAATCTAGTCAAGGTGTGTGCATCAGTGATGTAAAGACATATGCCAATATCTGATACAATAGCATGTTCTTTACCTTTGAAACTGTGTCTACTGTTTTTCAGCTGTGAAAGCGAGAAAGTATGTATGTATTTTTTCCCATAGATCTAAGGAACAAAGAGCATATGTGAGAAAAAGAGTATAGGAGAAGATCTTAGTTTCTGTTCCATCAAAAACTGAAATACAGCAACATGAAAAGAGCAAACATGCTGTCTGTCTTCTCTGAAGCTGTTTGCTAATGACCTCCAATGAACTAGAAAATGTTAGAGAGCAAAGTCTCAGCTTGAAATCTGAGAGAAGAAAAAATAGCAGAGAGAAGAATGCGAAGCAAGTTAAAGAGAATGGAGATAGGTAATAATTATTTTACAACAACAAAGCCATAATCAGGCAGCAAATTCTTGATATCTTTCATGCTGCCTGAGGCACACTGTTGTGTCCAGGAAGAGCAAGTAGCAGTTTTGAAGGACATGAAAATAGACTCACATAAATAGTAATGAATAGTAATAAAATAATAGACCAATTCGAAAGGGGAGGAGAGTATAAAACTGCATATTAAAATATACTAGAATGAGCCTTTTTTCAAGACATCTGAATTATTACCATTTATTATTGCTGAAATATAATTCGTTATTCAGCTTATATTAAAATTTTTAATTAAAGAAGATAATAGTGTCAGGTCAAAGGATTAGAATCCAATACAATAAAATGCTAAATGGGACAGGAAGCACTTTCCCTTTTCCAGTTATGGAAAGTTATGCTTGTCTGGCAAAGATAAAAATACTTGGACTGCGTGAAAAAAACATGTTCATGGTTCAAATTAATTGTTTTCAAAGAAAGCATTTAAATTAAATTTTCAGTCACCTGAAAGCCTTTGATTATGTCTTTTCAAATAAGATCTATTGTTTTGGAAGCCTTTGCCATTACTTCTAACAGGAACAATTAAACAAAAGCATAAACTTGCAAGAAATTCTGCATATAAGATGTAGTGTTGCATGTTTTATGCTTATGTAAATTATTCTCTTGGAATAAGAAATTTCATCTCCCCCTTTTTATTTTCTCCATGATTAGGAGCAGACTAGGCAATTTATTATTCTACATTCTGGTGTAAATGTATATGGCCTCTGCTTTAACAACAAGAACAAAAAAAAAAATAAATTGAGAAATGAGTGCAGATGCACATATGTGAAAAGAAGTGAGATAGTGGATTTGAGAAATAATGGGGGAGAAACTGTACAGAGAGGTTTTTTCAGTGCATTGCTTTTGGTAGTTGAAATAACTCTGCTTTCTGCACATCCTGCTTTCCAGCCTGTAGCTTAAGAATGTCTTTGTCAGTGGCTTGTACCACCTTGTGACTTAGGAGAACTTCCGCCCAGGAAAGTTGTCAAGGTCATGTAGCTGTAGACCTTGAGAACAAAGGACTCCAGTTGCAGAAGGAAAATGGTTTGGTCAGTTATAATTTTAATTAGCATGAGGCAATGGTTCAGGGACTGAACTTGCTGGACCTCCTACAGCAGGAGCACGAACCTGTATGTCCAGACAAGCTGCTGTGAGATCTACAAACTAGTGATGTGCGTAGGATGTACATTTCGTAGTTGGCATGGCTTCCATACATTTTGCTCTTTGAGTGAACTTACTCAAAACATAATTTCTCGAACAATCCCAAGATGAGGTACTTTCTACTGCTCCTCAATAATGAGAACAAGATATGAAATGTCAGCACTGATGATTTGCTTCAAACTGCAAAATAAACTGAGCTTCGCTTAAATCCTTCTTTTTCCCCTCCTCTCCTCTACACCAAGTCATTATCTGAAGAGCACCCTTCATCACAAACATGAACATGTTCCTGCCCTTTTCTTCTTTATAGCATATCAAATTGAATAGCAGAATTGGTCTTCCACTAAACCCACAAAGGTGTTAAGAGTTGTTCCCATTCTATAATTTTGAGAGCCACTCAGTGCCTGGTAGAATACAAAGCTGTTTGAAAGGTTTGCATGCTGCTTACTCTGCTCAACAACAGGGCCCTCATGAGTTGTTCTCTGGAGTAGCCAGATAGACTTGCAAACACCAGTAATCTTCTGAATACCAGGATAAGTGCACAGTGCAGTTAAATAGTCCTTTTCTTGAGATCATTGCTGAATTAGGAATTAAAAGTCAGTATCATTTTCCTGTATCAGTATCATACAGATCTTCTACCTGTATGACTGACAGAACCTGAGACTTCGTAGGTAAACCTGCTTAGACTGAAGAACATCCCACCAAGAATCAATTTCACTTCATGTTGGCATATTTATGATTTTGTCCTCAGAGGTCAACAAATGGACAACAACTACCCTTGTTCTCATCCAGTTAAGACCTGGAGTATCTCCTCTTAGTTTCTGATCTCCAGACAATCGTAACATCTTCATAATCACATTAAACACTGCAATAAATGTTGAGAATCCATTGAAATCTTTTAATGTTTGCAATTAGTTGTACTTTCACCACCACCAAGCACACTGTAGTTTTTACCCCTTTAGAGCAAAACTCTCTGGTCTCCTGCAGTTCTTTCAGGGCATATTCATGCATTCTGTTTTCAGTCTGGGCCCTGGCTGGATATCAAGCTCATCTGATTGTGCCCAAAGCTTGGTATTCTGTTCTCTCTGCAGCACTAGCTATGGCAGTCAGCATCCCAGCTGTCCTGCAGAAACAAGAGATCATTAATAGAGTGCAGCCACATTTCAAATAGACTGCATCTTAAATGCAATACAATGTCTGCTTCTGCCTAATACTGCCATTCTCTGCATTTAGGAAAGCCAGATTCCTTGGGGTTCCTCCACACAGTTTGTACCTCTGCCAACCTGTATTCCTAGAGAACTGCTGGCAAGCACCACTGCTGTTTTCGAGATCAAACCAAGGTGCTCCATATGGTTTGCATTATATCAAAGACAAGACACAAGATCTTTGAAGCCAGCTTAATTCTTGAAGTTCTAGTGGGCACCAAGACCTTCTTCCCCAGAAAGACACTGCAGTGCTGCTTTCTTTGCCCTTTTCCTGGCCTTTACAAAGCTAAACTGATACATCCATGCAAAGAAAGCCTTCCAGCTGTGGTGTGCCCATCTCGGACACTTGCTCAGCTGAACAATTGCAGCCACATGGGGGGCAGTTCCCTGCTGGCACCAGCCCTCTAAAGGGGGTGGGCACACTTCTGTTTTTACACTCAGCTGCTGTTCTCAGAACTCCATGTTAGATTCTGATTTCTTTTGGCAAGATCCTAGGTGTTGTTGGAGTAGACAGCCCTTCTTGATAAGGTCAGAGGAAAACCAGTTTCAAGAGACAGTAGTGTACATGGAACTGGTGACATTTACAGAAGAATAAAGCCTGGAGATGTCTTTACTCTCCCTTACATGAAAACCAGTATAAATGATGATGGCACTCAGGTTATTGAAAGGATTCACTGTACAGAAAATGAGAGGAGAGTTTAGTTGATAACCCAGTTCCTGATGGAGAAAAAGCTAATACTGATGAAAATCAAGAAAGATTAGTGCATAAACTTACATACTGTGATGCCTAAACCTTGGCTAATGAAGAACAGATTTTCCTTAAATAGTGCTCATAACGTAAATTCATATAAAGGAATGTACAGTACTCTATAACCATATATTGAAAAAGTATTTGTAAACTATCCTTGTTCCACTAATGTGCTACTTACCATCTTCCAAGGCTAGGAAGAGAGCATACTGGACAAAGAGAGCAGCCCACTTTTAGGGGTCCTTCGTTGCTGTTGCGCTGAAGAAATTACATTTTAATTGAGAGTGTCCATCACTTTAAAAAAGCTTTGGCCATTAGATGAAAAAAAGCTTGTGTTTCAGCTTTTTTATGCTTGGGTTATTCTTCCCCATGTTTACTTGTCTGCATAAAACAGTATGGTTAAACGTTATGATCATACAACTCTTTACCTAACCTAAATGATTCTGTGATTCCCAAATTGTCCACCTACCCTCAGTGAACACAAGGTTTTCCTCTAAACTTCCATTATTTCTGTCCTCATTCAGAAATATTACCAGTGATCAAATTAGGAGATGAATTCCAGTGGTTTGAATAAGTAGCCAGGGTTTGAACAAACCCCAGTTTTAGGCAATACTGTCCCAATAGTAGCCACAGCTGTGAGAATGTAATCAGCCTTCTCTTTAAAGCAGCTGGAATATGCAGTGGTTGTTGAAAGCCATTCAATTCTATTGGTTCTTGTCAGGAAAAAACCAAAACCAATCTACTCTTCTTACTTCTCCTTCTAAGTGCAGGGATATTTTGCTTTTAAGCAATTTATGATTTTAAAAGATAGGGAGGTTTAATATAAAATGTTGGGTTTTTTTTAAATTATCCAGTTTTATTTGTCTGGGAGACAATTTTGCTTACTGCAGGGTTTTAAACTTTAGCTTATTTTTGTCATCACTGCAAATCCAAAAAATATCAACAATAGCAACAAAAGTCCAAGTTTTTCACAGGGTGGCAAAATCCCTTACCTGCATTGCTGGATAAAAATGTGTTCTGTTCTTCAATTGGTTGTTAAGATTGATTCATGTCCTTGCAAGTGCAATAAAAAACTATTTTAACAGCCTAATGACAGGTGATGGATTCACTGAGCTTTGCTTATGACCTAGCTCTGTCAGTTTTGGTTTTTTGACATCTTTTCCTTGGGTTCAGATGGAATCATCAAATTCAGAAGAAATGATCTGCAGATAGAGCTATTTTGTAAAGACTTTTCCAGATTTAGTAAATTTTGAAGTAAAAGACAATGGTGTTTTCTTATTTTACTCAGTTTAAGTCTTAAGAAGGAAGTGACTGGGCAGGTGCAAGAGTCCTTGCCCTAAAGGAGTGGAGAACAAACCACCCACAATAGCCATATGTGGAGAACAAAGAAGCAGGAGGCACAGTGAAGTCTGGTCCAAAGGTTAACATGAAGATACTGAGCTAAGGATTATATATATATCAGAGACCTCTCACCAGTTAATTTGGATTAACTTTATTCGTATAGACCTCTCTTTTGACTTTCAGATGCTTGGTGATGAAACAGACTTTGGTGGGTTCCTCCCTACTCTCAGACTGTTTAGGTCAAAAATAATGATAGTGTAAACTAGCCCAATTTCATGGCTTATCTCAGCATAATTTGCACATGGTACTGGGAAACATTCCAGAGCTAATTTACTTTATGTTGAGAAAAGCTGATAATTGTTTTCTGTGCACATCTGCATGTTTGAATGCAGTTGGGGTTGTAGTTTTCTCCTTATTCTTTAACACTATGTCAATCTTATTTTTTCTCATAATTTTGCATTGCATTTTGGAGGGATAAAAGTATCTGCAAACAAGCTCCCGAAGTCCAATCTTCAGTCATAGTAAGCATTTTGTAAATTCACATATAACCAGGTTATTTTTAAGCATATGCAGGCTCTTTAGAACTGAAACATAGGCTCAAAATAGAATGTTTTTTCTTACAAGGGTTTGAGCACAGCTAGGGAATTGCTGAGTTTAAAATGGGTAAGCATCTGATGAACAAGACTAAGAGGTGCTTTGAGTGGTTTCATCATTATTTTCATCCTAATATAGTCCCTCTATGTGTTTGAAAAACCCAAGAAAAACTATAATCAATGAAGTCTAGCAATGCAAGGTTATGTTCACTAGTTAATAGGAAAATAAATATACTAGGAAAAACTGCAGTTCTAGCAGCCAGGTCATCAATGTAACCTTTCAAGGTATTACACCTTTTTAAATCTACACATTCTTGAGGAATATTTCCTAGTTTCAGCTTCCCCCTCCCTTTGTCCAGCCCTAGTTACTTTTCAGTATATGCCACCTCTCAAGTAAAATGCTAACATTTTTTTCTGAGTGTTCACATATTTTGTAATTATGTGCTATTTCTCAGTTATTTTATTTTGATCCTGGTAATGTTGGCATTTCATGTATGTGAGGTGTTACTGAGGTGTATTTTATATACAAAGGTCTCTTCAGCTACTCATTTATCAAAACCGAGTGTTAGTGTTCGTGTTGTGTGCTTTGTGCCCAAAGCTAAGTTTGCTAGTGGAGGTCACACATTTACATTTTTGCTGACGTTATTTATTCTGTCAAATTAAGAGCCAGCATGCAAATGATGTTTATAAGCTGAATCATAAACTTTTATTCTGTTCCCATTGTGGCTTACCACAAGATAGACCCCCTCCAGGGCAGCAAGAATTCCCCTTTACGCCCCTCCCTGGGGGTATCTGTCACCTCCAGATGGAGGCAGGGAGGGGAAGGCTCAAGGATATTGTCAGAGGCATGCATCAGAAGGTGCATCAGATGCTTTCTTCATTCTGTATCAAAGAGAAGGTTAGTGTGCCATCACTGTGCCCCGCCTTTCTCTCAGAGGGACTTTTGATTTTGATTCTTACTTGATACCATGTCTTCCAGGCAAGCCCCTTGGATCAAGACCAGGGTAAGGAAATAGAAGAACAGAGTAGAAAATGGCATTTATTGTTTTCTACTCACCTCCCTGCTGGGTGTTTACATGCTTCTTAGCAGAAAGAGCACTACAGTGTGCTCTGCAAGGTCACAAATCTTAAGGTCAAATAGCAAATGGCAGTTCAGCAACACTTCTCAGCAGCCAGGCTTGAAGCACTCGTTAAGAACCATGACAGCATCAGGCCAGGATGTTAGTGAGTGTTCCAGTTCAGGAGTTTCATAATTGTCCATGGTGAAATGTAGTCTGACCTCAAGACCAGGAAAAATCCTTTTTATCACTTCACTACTCCCTTCTTTTGCAGATGAAAAAGACCCTTTTTGTGGATAAAAGAGCAGCTAGAATTCTGCAGTCAAGCCTGTGCTTCTGCTGAAGTCAGAGTGACAGCTGCAGTGATTAATTTCAGTATGAAGATTGTATGAACATCCCCACATTCCTCAAAGAACTGGCTAAGACTGCCATGCATTTCACACAGCCTTCTTTCAGACACCAGGCAGCAACTCCTTTTGGTCATTAGTGGCTTGGACTGACATGGAAATGTTAAGTAGTCCTAAAGATTACAAATCCATCATCAACTGGATCTGGGAAGCTACTTCACTCTTCAGTTTAATCACTATATGCAAAAAGGTGTGCTGACCTTAAGGTTTTTAGTAACATCACTTTGCATGTAGGAAGGGTTCAAGGACCAAAAAACTGCCCGGTGTGGAAGGAGATAGATTCAGGGACCTCTTGAGGAAGCTCAGTCCACATAAACTCATGAGACCTGATGGGCTGCACCCAAAGGTGTTGTCATTTTGAGGCTGCTTACTATCTTCACTGAAAGGTCACGGAGACTGGGGAGGTCTTCTGTGACTGCAGAAAAGATGATGCACTCATGTCCAGAAAAAGTGCATGCAGGACAATCAAGGGAAATACTGAACAATCATGGAACAAGCCATCTTGGCAGAAATTTCCAGGCACATGAAGGAGAATGTGGTGATTTGGAACAGCCAGCATGGATTTACAAGGGTAAATAATGCCAGACCACTTTAATTATCTCCTGTGATGAAGTGACTTCATCTGTCAAAGAAGGAAAAGCAGACAATGTTGTCTACCTTGAGTTTACCAAGGTTTTCCATGTAGTTTCCCACAGAATCCACGTATCAAATTTCAAATGGATAGGCAAAAAAACTGAATCATTGGTCAAAAAGGCTTATGCTCTGTCTCCACTGGTTACAGTGGAGTTTCTTTGGGGTCTGGCTGGTCTGGTACTTTTATGAATGACTTGGAGGAAGAGATGGGATGCAGTACAATCAGGTCTGTGGACTGATTATACTTAACGGAGGGTGTAGTTGATATGCTAGAGATCAGGCCTGCCATTCAGAGGGATTTACACTTGCCAGAGGACTAGGCCATCAGGAACATCATGAAGTTCAGTCAGGACAAATAGAGCACTCTTTATCTCAGGTGGACTAACCCCCATGGCTTGGTTAGCTGCTTTGCTGAGAAAGACATGGGAAGCTTGGGGCGGGCTGAACAGGAGACAGTGGTAAACTCTGGCAGCAGTGAAAGTGCATCAGACTGTATCAACAAGAGCACAGATGGCAGATCAAGGAGATTGATTATTCCATTTCACTCAGTACTCATTAGACCACAGCTGGCATGGTGGGTCCAGTCTAGAGGCCCCCAGTTCGTGACAGCTGCTGGCAGACTTGAACAACTCTGCTGAAGGGTCAGCAGGATGGATGGAGGTTGAAGCATGAGAATTGTGAGGAGAGGGTGAGGCACTGGTGGGGCATGTTCAGCCTATGGAAGAGAACAGAAATTTTCCAGTTCCTGAGAGAAGGTTACAGAGAAGATAGGGCTGGGCCTTCTGCCAAAGAATGAGAGACTAAGGCGGTAATGAGCAGGAGAGATGGTGGTTAGATAGGAAGGAGAAAAAAAGATGACACGACGGGAATAATTAGGTAGTGGAATAGATTACCCCAGATGAGTTGTGCAGTCTCCACATGGGGATTTTTTTAAGACCTGACTGAACAAAGATATAAGGGACCTCACACCTCCCAAAGTCCCTTCCATTTGAATTACTTTATGATAAACCTCAGAACGGATCTTCTCCATCTCCTCAACAGCATTTCCTCCATGTAATACATTTCCCATCAATCTGTGTATTTGAAGACTGTATATGCTGCTATTCACTCCACAGACCAGGAAAAAAATATAAAAGGTTGCCTCCCAAGTTTTAACTAAACAAGATCTAAGACAATTTGGGCAAGAACAACACTAGACAGAATGAAACAACATTTTTTTATTGTTTTAATACGAGTGAATAGATTAAGAGATCTGAAATGTTGTAAAGCAATATACATATTGAATAAATAATATGCACAGGAGAGTCACGTCTACATTATAACACTGGCTAGTATTCAGAATACTTCAAATAAATCCAGTGACATTGAATAAAGTCCATAAAAATGCTATCCTGTCTTCCCTTGTATGAAATTGTTCAAGTATAAAAAAATCCAATACAGTGTAAAATATTAAATTCCATTTCGGTCAAGAATAAAAATTGCAAGTATTGTAGTTTCACAGGACAATGTAAAGCAGCATTTTCTAGCAAAGGGAAAAATAGTCAGTCTACATACAGATGAGTGAGAAAACGGTACTAATGTATTTGAGAGGTCTACATGAGTAAGTAGTAGAGGGAAAGAGAATGAATTAGCAATGTTTTATGAAAAAACCTAAAAAAGTGTTAATTTAAGAGTACCCTCATACAGTGCACATACTGAATTTAAATAAATCCAAGTCAAGATCCTTAGTTAATTAGGTTAATATTTAATATGCTACATCTAAGCCTACTAAATAATTTATAGCATGAGATGAATACATAATTTTACAGTGTCACATCTAAAGTCGCTTTCTTTAGAGCGCTGTATAGTAAAACTTTCAAAATAAATATTTCTTTTTAAATAGCATAACAATTAAGGCACAGTATAAATCACATACCATTAACCCTTCAAGAACTGCAGCCTTGGTAACAAAAAGTTGCCTTGTGTACTGTATGTTTGCTAATAAATATTTTAAATATAGTCCTGAAATAGATATTAAAATTGTACAAATGGTTTCAGAAAAGAAAATTCCCTTAAAACAGTTCTTAAAAGGTTTTAATTCATTAGGCTTCTTCCTGCCTTTATTCACAAGTTACGAATAGATGCAATAAATAGAAAGAGAAGGCTGTTGTAGTAAAGGGCTGATCCTATTTTAGAATCAGAATAGCTGACACCAGCAGTTAAAGTTTCCCAAAAGTGAAACGGGATGGGGCGAGGGATTAGGATGTGACAAGCTCATCACATGAGCATGAGTGATGTGTTCTGTCCAGAACTGTCTGTGTTATTGATTGTCTCTACAGCTGTTGCACCCCTTACTTCCACATCACTTGCTCCATAGTTCCACTCATCCAGAGGACAGAGAAGAAAATAACTTTGGTGCCTGTCCGCCATCTTACTAGCCGGCCATGTTCCTTGGGTTGTTCGGTGCCCGTCAGTGAGACAGTCACAAGGTCCTGCCTCACAAAGACAACTTCTGAAAGCTAGAAAGGACAATCAGTGCTTTAAGCTCGTTTCCTCTTAAAAATGGATAAACGTTACATATTGCTGACTCAAGTTTTTTCCCTGGTTCAAACTTTTCAGATACCATTTTCTTACTTATAAAAGGCAGTTTTGCTTCCCTGATACTGTAGAAAGTACATCTTTGCTTTTTTGGTTCTTTTTTGCTTGTTTGAAAATACGAAGTCCCATTGCTACTCCTGCCACTCTTTCATGACAGTACAGTATTTTTCCCCCCATCTTCTTCTGGCTTGATACCTCAAACTAGACACGCCGCACTACCCTTACCTTTCCCCTCTAACAACACGATTTGGATGCATACTGTATGAAGACAGCAGAATAAAAATCTTTAGTTTCGCAATAGCATCGCTTTCCTTAAAGCTCCTTAGTTACTATGAATTGTCTCTGTTAACTACGTATTATACTGGAAGGCTGAGGAGAGGAAGAGATAGCGCGAGCTTCCTTCAGGAGTCCATCTGCTATTGCATGCGGTCTGCCTGCAGCTGTTGGGGCTGGTACTGGCCAAAAGCCGCGGCGGCGGCCGCGGCCGTGCCGGGCGCTGCTGCGGTGAGGGGCTGCTGCACGGCGTAGCCGTAGCCCCCGGCTGCCACATATCCGGCGGCGGCGGCCGGCGAGGCGGCGTACGGGTACTGCTCATAGGCCGCCGCCGCCGCCGCCGAGTACTGCGCGTACGCCGCTCCGGTGTAGTCGATGTAGGGCGTGGTGGAAGCAGCGGCTGCCGCGGGCTGCACGTGGGGAATTACCACTCCGGGCTGCACAAAAGCCTGTGGATAGACATAGTGAGCGGGTATCCTGTTGAAAGATGGGAGAGAGAGTTAAAGTTGGTATGCGAGTCAGCGCCTTAAGCGTCATATCCATACTCTGAACTAAAACAAACTCAATTTAGTTGTTGTTATGTGCATAGGGTTGCCACAATAACTTGACTCAATGGACCAATTATCAGTTCACTGGCCCGAAGAGATGCATCGCTCCAAAGCACAGCGTTGTAGCTGAGTTAAGTCAGGGTGTTGGGTGTTCCTTGAGGTTAATATCTTTAATGCCGTTCAAATCTTCAGAAGGACCAGCATTACTGATGTCCGTTTTAAGACAACTCTGAAGGACTAAGCTTGATTATTCCTTCTGGAAAACTGCAGTACTTGTTTTTCGAATCACCTGTAAGTCATTTTTATTACCCCTCTTCTCTCTTAACTATTCAACTCTGAGTAAAATTACTTCCTGCAATACTTTTATTAGAACTGAGCAGTTTGACAGCATCACTGTAATGCGTTTGGTAACAGCCAATAAGGCAACAAAACGGTTGAACCCTGACTTGATGTCAAGTCTTCCCAGGGAGGCGTGTTAAGAGCGTATTGTGGCAACCCTACTTAAGTTGCTATGCAGACTCAGCACACATTAATTTCTCTGCAACCTCAGTCACCCTTATTAAAAATAAGAAAAAAAACCAACACAGGCGACAAAGGAGTTTAAATAGAGTTCACAAGTGTGGTAAACACAGCAAGAATCACACTTTCCAAACGAACGATAGTGCAGCTCACTCCGTCACAAGAGGCCATTGAGGGGAAGCTACATAGATGCTATTAAAATCCATAACAGTGACTCCTAAGTACATGTGCATCACACTTTTATAAAAGTTCGTAAGGACACAAGGGTCAAACCTGTTTGATTATCAGGTCACTGATGTCCTGTTTTGTGCCAGCTTGTTTATTTCTATGCAAGACATACAGCATAGAGTTTTTTGGGAGGTGGGCATAAGATTAAGTCTAAATAGATCTGGTGCTTAACAAAAGCAAAAAACTCACAAATTTACAGTTTAAGAAATAACCATTCTGAATAGATAAGTAAACACTTTCCCATCTTGTCCAGGTCACATAATTTGCTTTCTTGGCTTGTTTACTTAGCCCTTTTGTTTTAAAAACTCGTCATATCATTGTCTTAGCACACAAGTGTACATACATGTTAATCTCATGACTGGATTTTATCATATAATATGATTAAAAAAAAATATTCTGTATAATTCTCATTTTACATTCATAACCCTGTCTTGCATCTGGATTTCCAAAGATAAGTCCTTCTTATATGGAATTCCTTCTCACCCAGTGAATCTCTATAAATGCATGAAAAAAAGTGCAGATTCACTACTATTTCACTACTATTTCACTACTGCACCAACCTTTGAACACACTTTAAGCACAGATGAAAACTGTAGTGGTAAAAAGTGTCCTCTATTCTCCAAATTCAAGATTTCATGGAAAGGGTTTGTTGGGGATTTTTTGTTTCATTTTTAAAATAGCTGTATGATGTACTTAAGTGGTCAACAAGGAAACATTTGCAATCAGAATGGACACTGTCAACACGAATTATAGCAAAACATAGCTTAAAATAAGTGATAGACTTTAAAACAGCTCAGTTTCCTTTTTCAGGAAAAAAGAGCTCAGTTGCTTTAATAGGAGTATTAGGAGAGAGAAATGTTCAGTTGCCATGTTTAAGACATGAACACCACAATCATAAAAACCCAACATGTCAATGAAATTAATTTTCTATTGTGGGAAGGAGAANAAAAAAAAAAAAGGAGGGATTGGGAAGGGAAAGAAAACATAAAATGAAACCATAAGTTGGGTTTTTAACACTCACCTAATTTATGAAGTGATTAGCCAGAAGTGCATTTGAAGCATACTTAAGCTGGCTCTGTGCATTTAAATACACATCATTACCTGAGCTCTCCATATGGATGAGCATAAGCATTTTGTATTGGTCACCAACCAAGTGCAATTCTAATAAACACAACACCATATTTCTTAAGCATTTAAGGAAAGAGGTATAAAAACAAATTTAAAGTCACAGACAGCCTCTGTTGCATCACAAAGAGTCCATTTAACACCATATCAAAGGAATCTTTACATTCAGCACTTATGGAAGAGAGTAATTCTAACAGAAGAGACAGTAAGCAAGTTTATCAGGCTGCTTGAACTGGTGTTACTAAGATTTTCTGAAGACACTTGGACACTTGGCCATATCCTTGAACAAGACAGAAATGTGCTTCCACTTAAGCTCTTCTGTCTTGGTTTATTTAAGCCAAAAAAGTAACAGGTGGTGAAGTTATGAAACACTATCTGTTTGCCACATCTTACCCTACAATAAACATAAACCCTGTGCAGGCTCCTCTCCACCATGCCATTTAACACATGATGATTGACAGCATAAGCTGCAGTGGGGCTATATTTGATCATCTGTCATGCTACAACTGTTTTCAGTCAAGTAAAATGGCTTTATATGGCCAAAGTAAATTTCTACCTACTGCAGAGGCCAGGACATGAAGATCTCAGCCATTCAGAACCCAACTGCTTTTCATGCTCTGCCAGGTCAAAAGCTGAAAAAGCAACTGCCAGTTACACTAGAAATCCTTAGTATCCTTAATTTTAAATAAAAGCTGCTGCATTATTTTTCAGATTGATAGTGTGAGAAATGCATAGGATTTAAGCTCTCTTTCCTGGCAGTAGTTTTTATTTTGGAATGTGTATTTACTGTTTTATGCTTTTGCAATAAAGGAAAATAGAAGCCGTATTTAACTTTAGCAGTAAGTGTAGCTTTGAGATACTCAAAATTCAATGACCTACATCCCTGCCACGTGCCTTAAGACTTTCTTTGTTGTTATAACAGAAGATTTATGTTTAACTAAATACCTCAAAAATAATCCTATAGGCAACAATAAAGTGAATGATAATTTCAAAGGAAAGAAAACTTTTCAGGCTAATGCAGAGAGCTGTGCCATATAGAAATTCAGCAGGAGTAGTACATCTTTAGCTCTCAGCATCACATTCTCACAAAAGTAGGTATTTAACTTTAAACAAAATGTTTTGCATTGGCCCTTTGCTTTTGTAAGTATAATTAAAGACTAGATTTTCACCAATGAACAGCTCTCCTTTTAACAGAAATAGGTTACATAAACATTAAACATACAAGGCCCTTACTATGTTTCCTTTTATCTGATAACCACTAAGAGGACATAACAGCAGGCTAACTTCTGACCGTTCCAGCTTCATTCCCTCTTTTCAGACTATCTGTAGTCTAGTATTATACAGATCTTTTGATCACAAACTCAAGAGGTGGTTTTTCCTTCTCTCTTAGGAAAGGCAGATTTGCCTAACTCTTGGAAGATAGCAAGCATGTTGTATCAGCTAACCATTTGATAATGGGCTTAATAACTTTGGATTTAATTCTGATCTTACTGAAGACAGTAGGTATGTTTTCATTTTGATCAAAGTACAGGTTTTAGACAGACAATAAAGAAAAAAACTCTCAATACCGTCCTACACCAATATGTCTCAATAACTCCAAATCTTCCCACCAATATTAAAGTAAAAATTACATTAGCAAAACAAGAAAAGCTATCTTGGGGACAAAGTCATCTTCCCCCTCCATAAATTCCTGTTGAATTCAAAGATAGTATTTTAATAAACAATCCTGAAAACAAAGCTGTATAAATAACCAGTCCTATGACTAAACAGCTTTCTATGAAACACACCAACAGTAAGAGAGATGCTGAATGTAAAAAGCAGAAAGAAATCTTATTCTGCAGCACTGAATTAAAAAAATCTCTGCATTTTAAATGTGTCATGCATTGAAGCTAATCTAGTTTCTTGTCTCCCTCCACCACAACAGTGGTGGGTCAGAATACTGAACTTCCCCATCTTCTCAGCAAAAGTAATGTAACATAATCAAATCATTTTAAGTTTATTATTTGATAGATGTGAAACCTTATGTTGTGGATGCCCCGTCTCTGAAAGTGTTCAAGGCCAGGCTGGATGGAGCTCTGAGCAACTTGGTCTGGGGAAAGGTGTCCTTGTCCATACATCATGCTGGAACAACATGATCTTTAAGGTCTCTTCCAAGCCAGGCCATTCTATGACTCTGTGACTCTAAAACACAGCTGACTGCACCAAAATATGGCAGCACCTCACTAATTTGCACTGTTAGAAAAAAACCCAAAACTCAACAACAAAACATTTCAATCTTTTGTGTGTGGATTAGCTGAGTATTGGTAGTGAATCACCACTACAGCCTGTTTCACACAGCATATTAGGGAAGTGTACTTCCAAAGTGCAACTTCACAGGAAGAACAAAGGCTTTAGGGTGACCATGTATTTCAGTGCAATCCACACAGCGGAAGTGAACTCTTCAACAGGAGATTCAAGTAAATACTGAAACATCCCCTCTTACTGTCAATGACGTGAATGAAGATGTTCATTCATCTTAATGAATGCTGTTCTCCTTAATCTGAACTACATACTTTAGATAAAGGTACAGGTCACTAGAATTTTTGAGGAGGAAGAAGGATTAGTAATCTGTGTTGTTTACTCACAGTAAAAGAAATGCAACACCCGAGGATGAACAATTTCATATATACATCATTCTGTGACCAACATTCCTTCAGATTTATCTGCAATGCATTAGAATTCCAACCTTATTCAGCTTGCTGGAATGATTTCCCTGACCTAAACATGGTTTATGTCATCTATTGTTGGTTTTGGGTAAGGAAAGCAAGAAAGACTCCTATATTTGCACAGTCCTTTAAGCAAGCGACTGCCACAGGTCCTCCTTTCCTGTTGTGCTCAGCAAATATTCAGTCTCTCCACAGTGACCCCTGCACAATTCAGTAGCTCCCCTTTCAACAAGTGTTTTAAGAGCTCTGGAGATGAGGTGTTCTGCCTCCTGCCTACCTGAGTTCAGGCATCATACACTGATCACTGCATACCCACTGTCATCTCACACTTCAAAGAAGTAAGCAAAATACAGTAGAGGATAATCATAACAAAAAAGGAAGTTTTTTACAGGCTCCCCACTCTCAGAAAAATCAACATGCTCTTTTAAAATTACATGAAGTTTCTAAGAAAAACCTTTTCATGTGGTTTTCAGGATAGGAACTGTTTCCCTCCATTCTGACAAATGAAATTACTGAGAGGCTATTGTTGCTTAATAACAGGTAAGTATGATATTCTAAAGCTGTTCTAATCAAATAAACAAAACACATTTGTGACACATTTTCCCTACTTTATTGTTAGCTTATGCATTAATTAGCAAAATGCACTATTTCACAATGAATGTCTCAGTCAGTGTGCATTAGTGAAGTGACACTATGGAAAGCTCAAAGCAGACTTTACCTCCTAATGATATGACTATAAAAAGCAAGAGTTAGATCCACTTAGCAATAGTTTATACTCAAATTCAGGAGAAATGCACTACGTATTAAAGACAGATTGAAGAAAAAAATCCCCTCAAATTAGAAAGCCCAAATGGAACGCACATCGTTAATAAGGAGCTCCACACCCTTCCCAAGAACAAATCCCCCCCAAATTATGAACATGCAAGCAATATGTTGATTTACTTAAAAATCAAGAAGTCACACAATTTAGCACTCACTACAAAATATGGTTAAAGAAGTCACAGGCTACAGCTTGAAAGCAAGGAAAAAAAAGGCCCTTTGCTCCCCATGGCAAAGTCACTCCTCAACAACAAAACCAAAATCAAAAAGACCCCCCCAAAAACTTTCACTACAGCTCTTTCAATTAAATAAAAGCACACAGTTTAGCTATCAACACCACTTCATTACTGTAATAAATAAAAAAAAAGCACACGGAGGTCTATTGACTATATGAAAAAACATACATGCATCGTTAATCACCATTTTAGCTTGTTTGTGTTTGAGTCTACTGGTTACAGAGTTTAATTCCAAACAGAACTATTCCACCTCTTATCATCATATCCTTCTGATCAGTTATCTTAACTGTAAACGATCCCTGTCAGATTAGAAAGAGATAAATAACATTGAGTCAAGCTGAAAAAAGAGAAATGGGGCACAGCAATCTTGCATCAAGTCATACCTCCTTGTTTTATCATAGGGTCATGTGGGACTGGACTGCTTAGTCGGAAAGGCCACGTCCCACACAACTTGACTCAGCTGCGGCATTTAGAACTTGACCAGCAAGGTGAGCGCATTAACGGATATACATTTATAAATCTGAGAGCTTCAGCATTGCTGGCCAGCTTTAAGGATGCTACTGCAAGAAGCCTTCAACGATCATATATTTTCTTTCCTTTTTTTTTTTTTTTATTAAAGTTATTTTTCCTCCCCTGTGTGAGGTCCCATTGAGACTTACCCGAAAGGCCTCTGTATGAGAGCTGGATGAAGCTGCTGAACACCAAAGGCAAAACCTACCAACAAAAACACATCACATTCTCTGTATGGATGTTTTTTTTGGCCACTTATTTATGCTATATATATATATACACACACACAAAAAAAAAAATTCCAGAGCAAGAGCCTTCACTAACAGCCTGCAGTAACAAAATATGAAAGGCTGTAGAACCAAAAATTAGAAAGCAAAATGTATCTGTCCACACACATAGAGAGAACTTCAACCAGTAAAGCAAATGCTTCCCTAGAGATGTTTAGGAAAATGACTTTTTTTAAACAAGTACAGGGTCTTTGTTCATATTTTACATGGTGCTCCATTTGGATTCCTAACTTTAGCGTATGAATGACTGGATGGTACTTTCCATTCATCGGTGTATTTGTGTAATTTCTACAGGCTTAAAATTTAAGTCACCCCTAGTCATGAGAACTTGGCACAAGGGGTCAAATCCCAACTTCACTTCTGTTCTTCAAACTCCCTAGAATAAACCCCGTCTTTCCTTGGCAGGCACTTAATTATTCGCACAAGTGTTCATCAGGCTAAACACAGGGGAATTCAGAATGGGCTTTTTTAGAGCACAAATGTGCACACAATCCACGCTCCTCTCACTCTTGCTGCAAAGCAGCAGTCTGGGAAGTGGCTAGGACATCAGATTGTCTCAGATGTGGTCTTAGGAAGAACCATTTTATTTTAAAATCTGCATAATAGCACCCATGTGCTTGAGAAGTTTGCATTAAGATATTGTTTGTATTAATAAGACGGCACACATTGGAAGCGATTCACTCCTAGGCCAATCTTACCCTGCAACGATACTGTAAATGGTCAGCGCCACCACATTCCCAGCAGCAGGAATAACCAATGAAGTGTTTGAGCAGTGGAAGTCTTCCTGGGGAACTCCAGATATTTTATCTCTGATCGTTTTTTTTTTTAAATAAGGCACATGTGCAAAATAGCCAGAAAGTTACTACACGCTGCATTAAAAAAATTAAAACCAAAGCACGCCCAACTGTGTGCGTACTTCAGGAAGGTGGAGGGCAGCACTACCTTTTTTGAAGTTTTACTCTCTTCAGAAACGGAGAGAAAAGCCATTCGGGGCTGCTTCCTCACCTGGCTGCATTATCCGCGGCTTGGCACCCAGGTACGCCAGGTTCACGTTGGCTTTCCTGCCATCGATGATGGGGTTGGGGTCCTTACAAGCCCTTTCAGCAGCAGCTCTGTCAGCCATGGTGACCTTAACGGGCGATGCCGCGCATTAGATCCCTTTCCGCGGGGAAGGAGAAGCCTCCCGCCCATAGCAGCGACCCAGCCGTACCCGCAGGCGGC
>WEIU01011727.1:507272-555315 GCA_013389925.1 Aegithalos caudatus | reverse complement strand
CTGCCCCTTAGTCCTTAGTGAGAAACTGATGACATGAATGCAGCTCTGGATTTGGGAACAGCCATGTCAGTGGCCTCATGCACTCTCATCCCTCCAGAGGAGTGACTTATGTTTTCCTGTCAAAGAACTGGAAGGTTCTAATTTATAGCCAAAAAATACCACATCCTCATTTGTCAAATTCAACCCAACCCTATATATATATATCCACATACATACATATATATTATATATATATTTATAAGGACTTATCCCTTGGCTACTTTTTCATTAAGAGGAAAAGAGCGGTTTCAGTGTTCCTCAGCACTCACCCAGGGATGTCTGCTAATCACAGCACAAGCAAAGAAGAGAGAGAACTGCTCCAGAGAACTGTCCTCTCCTTTCCTTTGGAGGTATCTGGGGAACAAAGACACGTAGAGGAAAAGCAGATTAATTAAACTTGTGCTCCATCTTCTTCTCACAGCATCTTTTGCAAGGGATGTGGAGGCATTCTTCATGTTGTGACTTCGACAATCCAACTAGAGCTTGAGACTTTCTTTGCAAGGGCTGAAGAGAGGCTTTAGGAGGGAAGATGTACTTTAGCTGGAGGTCATCCCATTTATGCACTGTCCTCTGGATAGACAGTGTATTGCCAGTTTTACCCATACTGTGCTCATGAGTTGTGTTGTAGGAGAATGTAGCTTGTTTACTAGCTCAGCCATGTTTTCTGATCCAAAGATATCATGTTGCTGTCAAGTATTTTTAGTCTGAGCTTCTTACTATCCAGTTTACTTTGCAATCTTGGTTTCTTCAACTAAAAATAGCTGCAATATAACAATAACTTTTAGGCAGTTCCACTTGTTGGATTAGATGTGATTTGTTAAAAAAAAATAGCAGCATGTGATGGTTGTTCAGTGCCTTCATTCCAGAAGGACCTTGGAGAGATTTACTACCCTGTGCTGAGTCTCACCACCTGCTGCTGTGGTACAGCCAGCACTCCTCTGTAACACAGCATTCCTCTTCTTCAAGGACTGTCAGACCACATTATCTTTGCTGGGTCAGAGATTTTTTTTTTCCCATTTTCTTTTTTTGTTAAATGAGGTAAGTTAGAATTTGGCCCAAACACTGACGTGGAATGACCCTCCATCTGCAAAAGATTGTGGAGGCTTTCTTTACACCCTGCCAAAAGGTCAGGATCTCTGTAGTACGATCCCTTGGTAAGGTGACACCTGCAGGTATACAGCTCTGCTCCCATCTTCCTGTGTTATCCAAGCAGAAGTGACTCAGAAGGGAGGAGCTCTGCCTGCACTGAGTCACCATTGCTTTCTATATTTACCCTACAAATTTGAAAGTCAAATTCTGTCAAAAATTTACCTGTAAGTTTAACCTGTAAGATTCTAGCCCCAAGGGCTACAGCTTCAAAACTATGCAGCAGGTTGGTTTTTTTGTTGCTTTTGTTTTGCAGTGCAAGTGGAAGTTTGAGCCTGTTACCGCTTCAATAGCGGGAGTTCCATCAGTGTAGCATCTACATACTTATTGCTGCAACCCAGTAAGGTAATGTGAGGTTTCTAAGCATTCTTACAGCCTTTATTGTCCTCAGTTGGAAAAGGCATGACTTTTGCCTTTAAAAAGAAGTAAAAAACCCAACCAACCAAACTCAGGCTTTGTCATGAGAATAAAAATAGTACTGTTTGGCTGGTTTGTCATGTTTGTCCCTTAGTCTTAAGTTTCACAGTTCATATAAGGTGTGAGGTTATGAAGTAGGACACAGAAAGCATGTTGTGCTCTAATGCCTCAATTTTCACCTCTAGAAAGGACCTTTGCTGAGAAAATACAGCTGTGTGTTAACAGTGCTGTAGAAAAGATACTACATTGTCTTTTAGTAAGCCATGTACAAGGATCAAATTGGATTTAATGCTACTGAAGAATTATTGTGGCTTTGAAAAATGGACCCAGGCAACATGAAACAGTTAAAATTTCTTATTAATTGCATATAAGTATCAGGTATAGTGCTTGGATTTTTTAAGACACGAAAGGTAGACTGTATTTTGAGACCTAAGATAAGCATCCTGCCTACCCAATTAGCATTTGTCAAAGTCTGTTAATTTTCAGTGAGGTTTATCAATTAATTTTAAAATTAGAGTCTGAGCAATAATTTTTCAGAGATTTGCTCAATTTATCAAGGTCTGTTATGAAGCACAAGGTGACATAAAGAGATCAGCCTGCTTGCTGACCTGATCCTGCACATTGTCTTTTCACTGGGAGCTGCAAGTATGTTGCCATGCACCGTGTGCCTCGGGAATTTGGGAAAAGGTAAGGATATTGCATCTGCTGCAGGCAAGTGCATGGGGCATCGGTGGATCTATGCAAAACTGACCTGCTGTCTGATCTGTACATATTCTACCATTTGAATAAGGCTGGACTAGTCAGGATTCCCTCACTTCAAAGCACAACAGTCATTTAGGGGCCTAAAATGCAATATCATTAAATCAGAATTAGGAGAAACTGCATTCCTGCACATTGATTTTACTATACTGGCTTGCTGTCTACTCTCATACACAGAAATGTCATGCATTCTGTATTAAAAGCAGATATATTAAATGAAATAATGAGACACCAACATCTTCATATTAAAGCATTTTTTTTAACCTCCCTGGGAAAATTATTGGTCATTTAAGTCTATTAGCTATTTCCATGGTACTTATTTTTCCCTTTTCATCTTTGAAACTCAATAAGGAAATAAAATACCAACATAAATAAATGAAGAAGAAGGTTTCTCAACACCAATAAGCTAGACAAAAGAAACAGAACACTAGAGAATGTTTATTTATTCATGACATCTTCATGAATGCCATACTTTGGAGGGAATGGGAGATTTTTGTTCATGTTTGACTCCCAAGTGTGTTAACAGGTTTTATTAAAATGGAGAGGTGGAGGGGAGGCAGCTGTCTTGAAAAAAATAAAGACCATGAATGCAACCAGATTAGAAGTTCATGAGAAATACTACTGAGTAAGAAGAGTCATTCAAATTTGACACTCTATGCAGGGGATGGGAAAATATTTTCAGAATCTTATTTAAATGGAGGAAATCTTTGTGAAAGGATGCATCATTGTGTACTAGAAATACAGTTTTTTCGGGAGGATTTGTTCTGTTGTTCTCCCTCTTCTGTAAAGGCAACCTTTGTAAGTTTACTAGTTTTGTCTGTGCTGTCATCCTAATAGGCATCTTCTGAAACATGTGAAAAGGCCCCTAGAAAGTAACAGAGTCCCTTTTAATGCGTTCAGTACATACACAAGTGTTTTCAAGATCTCAGAGTATCTCTGCGGTTGAGATCCATACCGCCTGTCTCTCTTTGTGACTGTTTTGAGTTAGCATGTAGCACAGGGAGTTCTGGCTTGGGGATTCTCTGTACTGCTGTGACCCTGGATGCATCAGGAAAACAGTCCTAAAAGTGACATTCAGGAGTTATGCAACAGTTTTCTCATCTCATTTATTAAGAATTGACAGCAAAATAAGATAGATGCAGTGAAAAACAACCCTCTGGACTGGCAAGGGTATAAATTAAAATTTCAGATCACTCCCCAACATGTGAAATTTCTCAGAGCCCTGTCCTTGCAATATATTGTGTAACTTCTCTTACCACAGAAGCTTAGGGACTCAGGTGGTGTCCAGCAACCTTAAAGTCTATGTGTAGTAAACCACGCCGCACCTCAGATCAGATCCAAGAAAACAGTCACTTGAGTCTGCTGTTTGTATGGTCTGCCTAATGTCATTTCCAGTTATCTGATAGCAGTTCTTAAAATGTTGGCAGTTTCCATGATGTTAGGCAAATGAGGCATAGAAGAATTAACATATATATATGGTCAGTGAAACAATACAGAGCAATATGTGGGCTTTTCATTAAGTGGGTTTTTTTTTGTAAATATTTTTCTGCCCTCAGGATTCCTTTGCATTTATTTACATTTTCATGATTCTTTTTGAAACAGCATGTGTGTTAGAAAACAAATGTCAGTAACCCTCCATTACAGTTGTCAAACAGCCACGTTGAGGGTGGGGGTACCCTCTCAATGCAAACATAAAGGACCTCAGATTTTCTGATTTCCTCACCCATGAACAGGGGTACATGAAGACATTCTTTAATATAGGGCAAGTATAGTAGCATTAATTTTTACTTGGAACATTTGCTTTAAGATACTGTATGAGTAAAGAAGATAAATGCCATGCCAAAAATCCAGCTGTATATTCCCAGAGCAGCCTAGGCTAATGTGCTGGTACTGCTGCTGTGGGTGATGATGTGGGTGAGAGGTCATCAGTTTCCTTTGCTCTCTTTGCAGTACCCAGAAGGTGAGTTGTGTCAGAAGGGGCTTGAAGGCTAAAGATCAGAGGGGAAGTAGTCATGTCAGCTCCAAGTATTTTGTTGCTGATTTTCCAAATACCTTATTTCAGCTATAACTCCTTTGCTAGCGTGAATTTCATCCATTGATGAAAGAGAAGAAAAACAAACCCAAAGTTTGCAAGTCAGAGGCTTGCTGAGCATATCCTTTGCTCTGGCATCTCTGTATGGCTTTGCTGCTGTTTCGGTTGTGTGGAGGGCATGGCTTGAGCTTTACAAACCTAATGCCTCTCTTGCATAAATAGATTTCTCCAAAATATCACACAATAATTACCATAAATAAATAAATGAATAAATCTACATTGGAGAGTGACCTCAATCTAAAACCTCCTATCTGAGTTGGCACAGGTAACTGTGAAGAGACATTTAAAAATCAATATTAACATTTTAATTGTCTATGTAAGATTGGCAAGGTCAGATACACTTGGAGTTACAAAGGCTGATTTCAGAAAGAGCCATGATTCCTATCAGTGTCTAAAAAAGGTGTCAGCTGCCACTGAACATTTTCTCTTGAGTGGGGCAATCAGAAGCATTGTCTCTTGCCCCAGTGCTAACAGATTCTTGCACAGCTGACAAGAGAGTGAACAAACTTTTCTGGCAGTCATGCCATGGAAAAGATCACTTCTCTCTACCAAAGAACTGTTTTCATGAAACTTGTACAATCTTAACCGTCTCCGAGGACTGACCTCCTTTGCTGCATTTGGTTGACTCTGCCAATGGATTTGTTAGTTTTCAAGCAAAGGAAAAAGAAAGGTGGATTACTGCATACCTTTGAGGCCACTGATTATAAAAAAACCCAAACCCAGGAACTTAAAACCAGAGAGGAAATACAGACCTGTCCTGGAAATGCCCTCTCATTTGGCAATAGACAAGGTGGATGTTTGAAATTATTTTTGAAATGTTGTTTNAAAGTAAGCTCAAACAACTCCTTAGTGTTTCTGAGCTCCACCAAAGTGCAGACAAATTTACAAAGCCCTCTGAGATATCTACAACTTATAAAAGATTCAATCCACAAAGCATGAAATTTGTAAAACTCCAGGGAAGCTGTAGCCATGTTGGTGAGTTCAGAGAAAATGCATGGACATGACCTGGACATTTCCAGCATGTACTGCATGTAGGGCCTAACTTTTGTGATTGACATGGCCAGAAGAATACTTTGCAGGTGGGGTCTGGTGACATGTGAGCACCTTTAATTTTCTGGTTTTGTTTAATGTGGACACAGGAGTCAGCCAGCACTGCCAGTTGAAAACAGCAGCTTGGTTTGTGGCATCATTTTTTTCTAACCTTGCTTTCAGCTGTTGGTGGTGGCGAACGGATCACTAATATCTGAATGCAGAGTTGAAGCCTATGAAATTCCTCAGTGTAGCAGAGGCTTGCTCTGTACCTGGGAGACAGGAGAGCAATAAGAATATGGGACAACAACTGATTCATTTTTTCAAGTTCCTAATATTTTTTTTAACTAGTGTAAAATACTTCTGAAAGGGGACATTTATCTAAAATACTTGAATGTTACATTTATTGTTTTACTCTGTAAGAACACATTTAATACAAACAGGCAAACAAGAAAAGCCTGACAACTTTTGCCATTGTTAGGAGCATGGGGACACCATTGCCGATTAGATGCAAAACTACATCCAGAAAATATTTGTTGCCATAGTGACCATATTTCGTTGATTCTTTTTTCTGCTGTACAGATATGATTTCTTATTTCAGATATTTATAAATAGCTTCCTGTGGGGCCAAAATGAATGGCTACAAAGTAAAGTTGCAAAGACTTTGGATGTGCAGCTCAGTATGGTCAGATGGAGACCCCATTAAGCAAAGCAGTCAATGCGAGCACGTGGTTTTAAGCACCGCATCTCTCTCCAAAGAACTGCATGTGTGCTTACATGGGCTGAAATAGTCTGCTGCAGCTCACAGCAGATAGTGAACATTTCTATTTTAAACTGTGTGGTTTGTTTTGATTTAACTTTCATAAACTTCAGTAGAAGTAAGTCCTTAAGTAGTTACACCATTAGTCATACTAGGAGTGGTCATTTGCTTACTCAGTAGTTGCTGTGAGCATTTGAGAAAATATGGGCATATACACCTTTCATGGTTTCATGTTTCTTCCACTAATCCTCAGCCTTTGTGAATCGTCCTCTGCAGACCCCTTCTCCTTATTTTTGTTTATACTAGTGCCAGGGAAATGGTTGCAACACATGCATTTTACAATTGCCTAAAAGGGAATTTTTCTGTAAGTGTGCAAGCTGAGTATGTGTAATCTCCAATAGTTCAAGTCCCTTCAAGAGGAAATGCTCTTGAAAGCTTCTTCATACCCAGGTGCCAAACGTTGTGCTTTGTTTCGAGCAAACTCTTCATTGTTTGCTTAGAATATGAATTCTACATCCTTTGACTTTGTATTCTCACGTGTTATTTCTGCCTTTTAAGGGCAATCACAGTTTGTGTGAGAAAGAGAAAAAAGGAAAAGGTGAAAATTTTACAATTCTTGCTGCTTTTCATAGGTTTTCTCCCCTCCAGTAAAGCATGGCATATGCAACTGGTTCTCTCTCCATTTGGCATATCAGAGGGCATTAGCATGTAGTCCAGAGCAACAGGATTGCAAGGGACAGCTGAACCTGGAGGAACAGAAAAGGAGAATTCCAGAAGCAGCTTAAAAATTACACCGATACAAATTGCCATCTGCAAAGACAAATAATCAGAAAACTGGTTAACCCCTCTAATATCATCTTTATCCATACTCCTTTCACATATTTTCAGAACATAGTTTGTATCAGACATTTGACACCTTTCTAGCCTTCTGCACTCAGACTTTCCTAAAATATGCAAGTTTGCATTGCAAATATGTTTTTGTCAGAATCCAGGTGGCATCTCTGCAAAAAAAGTCAGGTTTGGTTTTTAGTTTTTAATGCTCCTCAGCTTCCCCGGGGTACCAGTCACACTTCCTGCCACCAGAAATTACATGATCTTTGCAATTTTTTTAGACTTACAAAGAGTCAGACTCCAGGTCCCCGAGACTACATAGAAAGAGAGGACAAGACTTTCAGAATTCACTCATTCACCTGCTCTGTGAACCCACAGGAAATCGTCAAGAAATCCTGAGACTGTATCTGAAGGCATCCCACGGCAACACCTGATTTTCAAATATCCCTCTTGAAGCTGTGCTGCTGGACAGGAGAAAGGTCTCTTCCTGTGATGTTTATTTTGGAATATTCATCAGCTAAGGAGGCTGGGTATCTACTTTCCTTACTTACCATGTGTGTTTGTGGGCAGCCTGCCCACCATTTTACCCTACTGAAGTATTCTGGGATGCGTTACTGTGGTCCTCTTCTATGGAGTAGCTTTTCAGGGGGGAACAGCAGTCTTCCCAGAGCAGAGGTTAAGGCTAGCAAAGAGTGCCAAAACTTGCTGTGTCCTGGTCCTCCCGTCTCTCCCACAGCAGTAGGTTTCCTGGGATAATTAGATGATAATTGTGAGCTTTTCTGTTCAGCAGTCCCCACTGTAGTTTCCTCTCAGTACAGTTGCATTGAACATAGTGGGAGATTGTTCAAATAAATAAATAAGAAGTCTCTCAGATTTTAACCCAGTAAGTTCCTGTCTAAGAGCAGCAGTGTCATGATAAAGAGATGCTTTTGTTCTGATGCTGTATTTAGCAGAGGTTTGGAACTTTTACATCTCAAATCCATGCAATTAGTGTGGAAGGAAAAGCCCTCTTCTACGTGTCTCACAACACCTCTGGGTGAGGAAAGGCCATTTTGTGTTAGAAGCTGAAACAGGCAAAATCAAGTAAAGGAGGCAGGGACAGGCATTCCTCTGCCTTGGCAAAACCAGAAAAGGAGATGGGGGAGAACCCTAAGAGGAGGACTCAGACAAGTACAGAAGGATTAGTCTGTGATATACTGTACAAAGTAACCAGAGCTGAGCCTGGCAACAGGCAGCCCCGCAAAGCACGGCTCCAGTGCTCTGTGTGCAAGGGGCTGTTGTCCATCAGCTCCAGCATGACCCTGCACAGGCTGTTATCACAGCTGTTGGAAACTGTTATGTCAGTGTACCCTTTCAGTCTCTTCAGGAATAGAAGACGCTGTGCTCTTTTGGATTTTTTAATGCCCTGCTTAGTCTGGATCACAAGTTAGTGAGACATTGATAAATTTAACCATGTCCTATACAGTCCTGTTCGTTTGTATTTCTGGGGTGTGGTTTTTTTTTTTTGGCGAACGCTTCCAGATGAAGTTTATGCAGAAAGGAGCTGGAATAATTTTTCTTTCCTTACTCCTTTATCTTTTTCTGCTAAACATGGCCATGCTATCACCATTTTTTTTTTTAGAAAGAACTTCTCTGTTTGAAGTTTCCTTTTGACACTGTGTCATTTTTTTCCCCAATAATTTTGTAAGGGTCAGTGTCAGTTTGGATTTTACCTTCATTAAAAATGACCCATAATTTGTGCTCTCCACTTTCACAAATACAACGTAATGCCAATTTTACAATTGTGTTCCCAGCTTTTCTAACCCTGGTGCTGCTTGATTTTCAGAGAGAAATGGAGAAGCGAAATATTTATAGAAGGGAAACTGTATTTACATAATCAATAAATGGAAAAAGCAGAGAAATAATTCCACCTCTGCTCTTTAAGTTTCAGTAACGCTGCATGTAACCTGTTTCAAAGAGAAGTTGTACCCTTGTCCCAGCTTCAGCAGACATCCCTTTAACTGCTTGTACTCCTTTTAGACTCCTTTGAATAAAAGAAAAAACTCCCATTGTGTCTCAGAAATTCAATATGATACGGAAACCAGATAGGTTGGGTTGGTTTTTTTTTTTTAAATATATGTCTTCTGCCCAACTTTAGTATGGCAGGGAAATTTGATTATCACTTGTTGACAGGTATGCAGGTCATGTCAAGTGTTTCTGACATGTTTATTTTAAGTTAAGCTACAATTTGTATTTTGATTATGACAGAGTAAAAATACTTGGACAACAGATAGTCTTTGCTTGTGAATGAAAATTGGAACATGCAAATTGTGGTCAGACAGGCTTCTGTTAGGGAGATGAGGCTTTGATTGGGTCACTGCCCAGAGGTGCTAATTAAAAATAAAGAAAGAAACAAAACTCCATATCACCCCCATGCTCTTTGAAACAAAAACATCGGAGCAACACAGGAGAAATAACATGAAATGACTTGTGAAACAAACCTGGACACTTTCTGCTTGCCCATTTTGCTAAAGTGATAAAGTATCCATCTTCTCCTTTACTGTCTGTTTTATTCCACAAGCTTGCATTTCTGCAGCATTGCAGGATGCTTTAAGAGTGAAATACCCTGTGGGTCCTGGCTCCTTTGGCTCTCAGCAGTGACTAACTCAGTCAGAGTCAGCAGCTTACACCCAGGAGGAAGCTGGTGTGAGGTCAGAAGCAGGAGTCCTGGCTGGCTCGTCAGCGTGCTGGAATCAGTCTCTCCCTTCATGCCTTTTAGACTCAGCAGCAACAGGATCACTACACAGCCCTCTGCAAGCTCACAGGTCTGAAATTAGGGGTTGTGTCTCTGTGTGGGGTCTGTAATGTTAGGAGCAAAATGAAGAGCCCAGTTAGAGGCCTTTTATCTACGCCAATATTTGGGGACACGGGCTCATGAGAAGTGGAGTCCCAGTTTGGCTAACAAGGGCACTATACTTGAGAGTAGTCCTCAACAGAACAAACTTCAAGTATTGCTTTCCAAGCTGTTGTCGTGTAAAGTCTGGAAGCAAGGAGCGTGTTGGTCAGTATTCAGTTCTCTCCTTTTGGAAACAGACTGTTCTTGGAAGAAAAAAGTTGTCAGAGGATGTGAATGTTTCTGAAGAGGGGGACACTGAAATTTTGCTGGATTCAGTGTTTGGTCTTTATCCAGCTCTGAACTCAAAGGCAACACTTGTGATAATACATTTTCTTCACCATAGAGACAAATGCACCTCCTGAGGGGAAAAAACAGTTGCTTTGACATTTCAGGCTGGGAAACCTGTCCTTGACACATGCACAGGCCCTGATACATGGTGTCTTGGCTTCGCCTGCTTACGGCTGTCTGGGAGGTTGGCACGGTCCCTGTTCAAAGGCAGTGGCATGCCAGCACTGCAGTGGTGAGGTCCCCAGCGGAGATGTTTGCACTGGGAAGGCAGCAGAGCATGGCAAATGCCATCTCTGTCACAGGAGAGGATGTTCTCTGGATTAGCCGTGGCGTTGTGCACTTGCTCACCCGTGGTAACGTATTTATGTTAGCAAAAGCCGCAACGAGACGGGGGAGAAAAGAAACGGAGCTTATGTTATGTTGTGGCTGCCAGCAGTCACAAACTGCACTGTGGCAGGAAGCTGAGTGTAAGAATCAACTGTTTTCAGACTTCTTCTAGGAGCTGCAGTCTTGATTTGCAGAGCTGCCAAAGACCCACAGTGCTTATGCTTTCAGCTGGATGGGGGAGTCATTCTGGAAATCTGTCCAAGGGATTTAAAATCAAGCCCCTGGCCAGTAACAGCACTGCATGACTAAATATTGGTGTCCAAAGGAACAGATAGCACAGAAAAAGGGTGATCGGGCACAGAGGTGACCATGCTGGAACATATATCATTAATATGAGAGATAATGTGAAGCACAATAAGGGGAATATTCGTATTCTACAGTATTATTGCTGTGGTTCTGCAGGCACCGTTTTGTAACACTGGCAGGCCAAGACTGTGTAAAAACTCAACCCAAACAAATGCACTCTTGGCTTCGGTGATGAGGCCCTGATAGTTTTGGAGAGTTCAATACAGCCAGCTTTACTGCGTGTGTGTGCTTCTTTACCACGATAATTCTCCTTTGGCAGAGTAAGTGCTTACTGACTATCTGATTATAGAGCTGAGGTTATGGGCCCATAAAACCAGAGGACACTAAGAGATAATGTCTACATGTGACAGCAAGATGCGCAATCACATCCAAACACAAACTATGCCATTAGTATTACTTACTTTTAAAGCACCATTATCCCTGCATTGTTCTCTCTCATTAACAATTAGTCATTCAGACCCTTGAGAACTTTAATATGATAATCCCTACAAGCTCATCAGGCAAATCTCACACGGTCGCGATGTTCCATGCAAGATTTATAAGACGGAACTGGCTGGATGTGAATGTGGGAGTAACGGTCCATAAGCAAATGTGACATAAAAAGAAATCAGCCAGGAATGCTGCCTACTGAACTCAGAAAGCCTGGCTGTGGTGGGAGTGCTGTTATTTCAAAATGGCTTTCATCTTTTGGGGTGGAAGGGAGTCATTTTGTCAGAGGAGAAGAAGCAACTGCATAATGTCCATGGTATTTACACACTGGTCAATGAAAGTCAGCCCCTGCTTTTGAAATCCTGTAGCTGTATGCGTTTTCTATTTGAATGCTGTGTTAGGAGAGCCTGTGCTCCTCCTCTCCCTCCCCCTTCTTTCCCTTCTTTTCAGCAAAAAGAGACCTCATCAACAAAGAGAAAATAGATTGAAAGCTCTTGCATCCAGGCTCTTTCAAGCAAAGCTTGAGAGAGACTTTGGCACATAATGTCTCTAACATTATGTTCACTGCCCTTAGAAAGCAATAACCCAATACATTCTGTTGGCAGTTAGCAAGTGCAGTGATTTCAGCACAGATGAGAGAAGAGAGGACAAAGAAAGAATATGCTTAGAGCATCCCTTTCACTAGGAACCTAGGGGCCAGCTGGAGTGTTTACAAAGCTCTAAGGCCAGCCAGCAGGGAGTTGCAATAATCTAATTTTAATTATGTGACAAAAGCATGAAGAATCATTTCAAGGCCTAACAGAGGAAAATGGTTGCAGCCTGCCAATATTCCTTAGATGGTAAAAGAAGACAAGTTAACTCACAGAATTTAGTTGTTTCTCAAAAGACTAAATGGGATCTATCACAGCTCCCAGCCTGCTGTTGTTAGAGGACAAACTGGTTGCCAGAAAAAGGCTTTAGATGTCAAAGAAAGTTCCCAAGAGGCATCCAGGAAAAGCAGCAATACTTATGCTCCTCTTATTAAATAAAATATATACTCTACCAGCAAGCAAAGTCTCATAATCACGTGAAACTGGCTGATATGAAATACTATATATATATACACTGGATATAAATTGATAGACCTTTAATCCAAGTTCTCCAGGATCACACCAATAAAACAGCTGTTTTGTTGTCCCAAGCAAAGAAGAGAAAGGAAAGGAGAGGGAAAGGGAAGGAGAGGGGAAGGGGTAATGGGCAAAGGGGAAAGGGCAAGGCCCAAGTCATCCTGCTTTGCACACATCCCATATTTTTGGCAGAAAATAAGTGCTGTCTCCTGACAATAACAGAACAGACAGTTCACAGCAATGAGCCAAATAATTTTTACTCCACTGCACAAAGGGTCATGGTGACAGTGTGGAGAAACCAGTGACATTTCATGTTACCAAAGATGAATTCATAGGTACTTATCATAGGATTTTCTTTCTGGATGAAGACTGAATCCAAACACTTAATACAAGATTATCCTTAATTTTATTTTTCAGTAATAGTTTACATTCTCTTCATTCTCTTTAATTTGCTATTGCATAGGGATTTCATGTTTTGATTTTATTATTGCTTGAGACATCTAGTAGTGAACACAACTTCAGTCTTTTGCAAAGGAATTGCTGGAAATACTGCATTTTCAAGCAATTCACTAATTCAATAATTTAACAGTCACTGGGGCTTCATGGGAACTTTCATGTAATGGCATAGCTTGTCTCAGAGCTTAATGATACGCTTGAGTTATTCCCCTTGCCACAGCATCAGTCTGATGACAATGCTACATAGGATGCCAAAAAGTGCAGGTAGCCTGGTTTTGCTTCTACTCTTCATTATCCCATTAAGTGGAATAACATGCTGCTGAAGTGGTGCATGGCTTTCAAGTTCAAGAAATGTTTATAAATGGTAAAACCTTTAGTTAAAGTACCTTATCATAATTCAGAACAACTGTCATTTGAAATAGGAGCATACTGCAATAATATGTATATTTTAGGCAAATTCAGAGTATGGTGTGTGTACTCACTGTTTTAGCATAGTTCTGTTTACATCTAGGTCTACAGTTTTGCAGAGAGAGTATATGGTAGAAAGAGGGTTTGTCTCCTGTACAGCTACCAGAAGAGCAATTGGAAGTGATGTAATATTTATTGTGCATGTCTTCAGAATCAGTGTTGTTCTCTCCATAGAATCAGTTAGGTCTCTCCATAGAGTGACTTTTATAATGAAGGCCTCTACACAAATACAAATGATGACTAATAAGGCATCATACAAATCATTATTAATAAGGTAACAAACAAAACTTTTCTCTGCGGACATCCTATACTCTTTTCTTCTTTAAAATGGTCTCGGTGATAATCATTGATAATCAAAATTGAACATCAGAGCAATTATTACTTTTCCCCATTATGTGACAGTGATGTTCTTGTTCTTGATCAATATTGTCATTCCTATTTGCATAAACTGAGGTAATTTTTCTGTCAATTTAGGCACTCTTGCTTGGGTTTTCCTTCCAACACCAAGTGCTTTTGGCTCAGGTTAATACTGTCTTTTTGCATTTCTCTGGAGTAGGATTTTAAGGTGTAATTTATCATTCCTTTGCTTATTTTCAACCTTTCCCAGGCCCAGGTTTTAATGCTGACATCTTGCATACACTGTGAAAAATAAGGGTGCTGTCACATGTTGGCATGTTCTGCCATCACACCTTGACTCAGGACCAGCTTCAGGCACAGATAAAGGAGGCAATTTCCTCTCTCCGGTTGTCCGTCCTCCTCAGTGACTGCCTGTGGTACCTGTGCTGGAGGAGGTGACAATGAGCTGTTTGACCACTCTTTGCTGTCTGGCCATCAGTTCTTGTTACTGGTGACTGAAGGGGAACAAGGTGAACAAAGCAAGAACTACTGTTTGTGTGGGCTGGGCATGGCTCTCCCTTGCAGCCAAAGTCACTGATGCCTCTCTTGAGAGGTGTTATTGGGCCTATTGAGAGATGTAGCACGATGCTACATTGGGTCTTAAAATGTAAAATAAATTGGTTTTGCAGCTAAACAACAACCATTATCCTTCAATGCTTGAATTCAGCTAAATGCCAGGTTTACATGAGTAAATGAAACTTATTTTTGAGTCCTTCTAACCAAGCTGTAAGCTGTTTCCACCTCCTTGGAGCATATCCTAGGCATAAAGTCAGATGGATGAATTCTGGGATTCATTGGATTCATTTAGGAAGCACATTAGAAAAGGGAAGAGCAGGGGGGAAAATTAGGAGAAGAATTTAGGGTTGCCATCATCTTTCTGGTGATATAAATGTTTGCATAAAGGTTTATGACTAACTGCTGACATGGATAATTCTTCAAATAGCTCTCACGCAAACCTTATATACTCTACTGTTATTTTCTTAGTAATCTGGTGAGGTACATCTGCAGTTTCTGGAAAGCTGAAGTCACTTGCCATGAAACTGGCAAACTAGGGCAGAGTTTGATAAACAGTCCAGTGGGAAAAAACAAGGAAGGGCAAGGCCTTAAAAAATTATCTTCAAAACAATCCTCTTTAATTTTTCATTTTAGAAGTGACCCTGTTTCATTTTTACAATGAATTTTCAAATGTAGGGTCTTGAAGTTAGATTTAGTAACTCCATAGGCAACCCACAGGATTTTTTTTTCTCCTATTTGATGCAGAGCCTGAAGTGAAAAGCCCATTATTTAATCAGTTCTAAAGGGTGTGAGTTTCAGAAGCCAGAACAGGTTACTGAGATGGGAGAGCAGGGCAGAGTGGAGGTAGTGATAAGCTCAGCACTAGCTGTTGGTTGACATTACAAAGATTGTTTTTGTCAAGAGAAGAGATGGAAATATTCCCTCCCCTCTTCTACTTTTTGTACTTAGAAGAAAGCTGAAGTCCACACTGGCATTCCCAAATGCTTAAAAGCTATTCACTTCAGCATTCCCCTTTCCCTTCAAGTTACCTTAAGAATCATAAGGCTGTTTCCTAACAATATGCTTTTTCCTCTCCAACAAGATAACTTTTTCTCCAAATGGGAAAATGGAAACCCAGACAAGATACCTTGTGAAAAATCCTCCCTTTCATATACATTTTGAGTTTTCTAGTGTTAGGGACACCCTATGCTGAGAATCTTCAAACACCAAGGAATACCAGAGTCTTTGTGGACTCTCAGCTATGAAAACACTGTGATACTTTTGTAAGGCAGACAAGGCATAATGCACTACCCATAATTAAAAAGAAAGGTCTGGTTTTGATTTTGTTGACTGACATCCTCAGCAGTCAAATGATAAGTGGGATACTGTGGACTTACAGATCCTTAGCAAAAATCTTCAAAAAGGATGTATATTAGTCAAAATGGTTAGACAAAGAAGAATGTACAAACATCTAAGAATATATATAGAAATGTTATACATTCCAGTTATATATCAGTGTTAATTGCACTGAATCCAAAGAGTCCTGTAATATGGCCTAATGTTTCAGCCCTACCCAAGGCACACTTGTGTCTTCACAAAGCACTGACCTGGCATCAGCTTGTCAGCTCAGATTCCAAGGGGGCTATCTGGTAACTTCATGGATTGAATATAAGCAGGGAGAGAGTCCAGAAGTTTACCCAGTGCTCCATCTAGTGATTGTTTTCAGTATTCTATAGGATTGTGAAATATCTTTATCTTCTGAAGACTGATATAGATACATCTAGGAGCAGCTTAGTTGCTGGAGAGCACTTTTAGTCCACTGACTTCCTAGCTCTTGAGGGCTATCCATTGGAAAGTTTTCTTTTTAGCAGCCTCACTATTTTTTTCTTTTACTTTTCACCTGTCAGCGAGCAAGTGCTCCCAAAGAATTTTTGATCTGCCGTTGGAAAGTGGTGATCTTCCAGGAACTCTTACAGGAAAAGGAATATGGTAAAGCATGAGACTTATCAATTCCTAGAGCTGGTGATAAAAACACAGTATTTGTGACAAGCAGATGGGGTATAGGTTAATGAGTTTCATATTTGGCATGACTGTTTATTAACTAAAGTAGCTTGTTTCTACCAGGTAAGTAACAAATCATGGGATAATGATAAGTATTTTGGTAGTATAGTCAAAGGCACATGATATTGAGGATAGAGGAAGGAATAATACACCAGTCAGAAATGTGAGAAAAACATTGTTTCAGATGGATTGTGCCACTGTAGTAATTGAGAGTGTCAAGGAAGATTTCTGTGGATAAACAAACTTGTCAGGAATTCAGTTGTCAGAACAGCCTCTGGCAGTTGTTGCATTGGCCAGCTAGCACTGCCCCAACAGCTCCCAGGCACAATTCAGAGGATACTCCGGATCAAGGACCATTTAACAGGATATAAGTTGGCATTCCATGCCACTTGACTCCAGGCATGTTTAATTTTCCACTGTAGAGGAAGTCACAGTATAACACGTAATTCCTTGTAGTTCCAGGCTGAGAGCTTTGGTTCAGTAATTCCAACTCTAATAGCTCATGTTTTTAGCTCTAGGCATCCACAGAGTGTAACAGGAAAGGTAATGGCTCTCAGAACTAAATGAGAGTACCACTTCAGAAAGAAGTTTTTAGTACCAGCAGGACTTTCTGCAGCAGAATCTTATTCTTTTCAGTGTGACCCTAGTTTAAGCAGCTCTCAGAGATGCCATCACCAATAACTATTACCTTCCATATCACTAGCTGGCTTTAGTATCTTCCAGAATGTAAACAGAAGGAAAATAATGGAAGCAGTCATATCAGCATACTGTGGTACTGTACTGTAGTAGCCAGTTCCTATGTATTGCCACAGCAAACAAAATGCTCTCATGTGGAGGAGAGAGAATTTTCCCAGTGCTGTCTTTGCAAATATTTTTCTGAATTTGTTTATGTTTACCTTACTTGTTTTCTTTCCCCACTTTCCTCCAAAGCAAAACAGTTCTTATGCTAAAACTGCCAGAGAGGAAGAACAGATCTAGCACCTGCCAGTGATGTTCAAATATTAAAAAAAGACGGCCTGTTAAAACACAAAAGGAACGAGAGAAAAGGGGAGTGGAAAAGTGATGATAGTGGGCAAATTTATTCTGCTATGTATATATCAGTCAGGTCTCTATTTCAGAACAAATCACTCCACAGAATTAAATCCCAGGCAGAAGGATTAATGGGGTAGCTGTGAGTGAGGGCACACAGGGGTCACACACTCGGGTAGGACACTCTAGCCTGTCTCTGTCCTCACCCTCTCCGAGATAGTGTCAATCAGTTGGAAACACATCCCCAGACCTGGCTGCTTCATGGTAAGGAGAGGCTGTGACCAGAGCTTATGAATGGTATCTTTGCAGGAGAGCTCCCTTAATATCCCTGACAGGATCTCTTTATCCTGTGCGTTCCTAATATGCAAGTCAACAGGAAAAGAGGGAATTCACTGTGCTAAATTGAGTTCCTGCTGTGTACAATTGATACTGGCTTTACTTTGTAAACTCACCTCTTTGTTTTATCAAAACTTTGTGTTTTGTTTGCATTGCTTTGTTTTTCAAAAGAAGGAGGGAAATGATTTTGTTATTGCCATTCTGGGAGGGACTTTTCTATCCTAAAGCACCCTGGTAACCAGCCCTCCCTCTTCATTAATCCTGCCCTTTCCTATGCCCACTGCTCACAAACCTACCCCTGCACATTAAGACATAGGAGTCTTACACCAATTGGAATATTTTCAGTAGTTGCTTCTACTGTCACTGAAGCCTCTTTTCAGTGCTTGCTGACTCTCTGCTAGGAAAACATGGTTCCTCTTGATATGCTGCCTGAAATAAGAATTTTTGGCTCCTCAAAGGAAACGAGCACTTCTGACAGAAGTTGAAAAGAGGATGAGTTGTTTTGAAATGTAAAGGTAACATTGAAAAACAAAGGAAAGTTGAAGGCTCCCAGTCTTTTTTTTTTTTTATTTACAGTCCTTAAAGTTAAAGTATTAAAGTATTATTACTTTAATAATGTAAAGTATTATTAAATTAAATGTAAAGTATTATATTCTGTATATATAGGAAGTAATGACATTATTTACTGACCTCTTCTGGCATTAAGCTTCTTGAACTCGTGCCAAAGCATCACATTGTGCAGCACAATTGTGTATTCAGTATTTTGGCTTGGTCTGAAGTGCACTGACAGAGACAGGCAGCTAATGCAAAGCTCTAAGGAACAAATTTAGTTTCATCATTCTGGAAAATATTGAAAGTGAGAACAGAGCAATTTAGGAAACAGTGCGGCTTCAAGAGAGAGAGCTCCCGAGAGCTGCTGCTGCACACTGTTTCAGCACTACAGGCTGTTTATAAAACAGAGACTTATGCAACATAAAACCATTTGGATGTTGAGTTCAAATGCCTCAAAACTGGAGAGATCTTCGTTCCTGTCAGCTTCTCCTGTCTATTGAATATTAGGGGCTTATTTGAGAATTTGGTCTTTTGTGTCTCTCTGAAGATGTAGGGCATATTGATCAGCTGTACCTTGCTTTTTGTGAGAAAAATGTTTGTCCCAGCAGTTCAGACATTGTTTTGAAATCGGAGGATTTTGGTGGTCCAGCAAAATATTTTAAATGGAACATTCTTCTTCGGTGTATAAAGAACTGCAGTGCAGCAAGGACAGGAAAAAGCCTAGTGACTCCTCTGCATCTAGAGAGAAGGCAAACTGGGTCATACAGAACAATATCAGAGGAATAGAGGAACAAAATGAGGAAGGGAAGAGAAAAACTCCTGAAGGGAAAAACTCTGATCAAGCCCCTCAGGGACCTCCAGCAGCACTCACACCCGCCCAGGAATTAGCTCTATGGACAAACACGAGTGTCAGCCTCAGGCAAAGGAGCCCGACCCTGTGAGTTCCCACCAGCACAGGATCCTGGCTACTGCCTTTCCTCAGACAGATGCAAACCCCCATAAAAGCAAAAACGGTCCCCGATCCTCATATTATCCTGAGTATCCCTTCCTTTGAACTCTTCATTTCAGCATCACACAGAACATTTCCTTTCGATAGAAGTAACTCTTGTAGGAAAAATCTCTGAGGAGGATGGCTGGCATGGCTTCCTGTGGCAGAGTTGCCTCTGGAGTAAGAGAAAAAGCAAACTGATCGTACATACATAATTTCACTTCCCTTGAACTTGTCTTTCTGTATTCTTGGAACTCTATTTTTTTTCTCCCGTTTTTCTTCCTGACGACAGCGTGAACGAATAGTTATTCACATCTTTCTTTTAGCTGGGTATCTTAGGAAACTGACTTAAAAGGGACGGCGGCATAAATGCAGCACGCACGGAATATTCTCCCTTCCTGTTCAGAAACTCAGGGGATTTAAANAAAAAAAAAAAAAGGGCAGGAATAAACACCTGACCTCCCCGGTGGCAGCGCTGGGCCGGGGAGCGGCGCCGGGACAGAGATCCGCGGGACAGGGTGACCCCTGCCGGGGGCGCTTCGTGCTGGAATTCCAGGGAAAATCCCAGGGCGAGCTGCACTCAACCCTGCGTCTTCAGAGGAGCTTGACTACGTGTTACAGCATCGTGCACCGACCATTTCTTCATCATGCAAGCAGGAGGCTCCAAAAGGCCTCCCCACACACATTACCTGAGGTAAGGGCTCGCTGCCTCTCACAGGGCATCCGTGGTTTAGAGCAGGGACTTCGGGGTTGTCCCCAAATAGAAGAGGTAGGAATCCTCTGGCCTGCACCTAAGCTGAGCACCAGTGATGCTGATGCACCCAAACATCTGTAGCCCCGACTCTGCTCACCTGGTTGCTCAGCCACTTCGAGTTCAGTCTCAGAAAGTTGACTGCCCTCTGGTAAAGATCAAGAGGTTGAATTCAGCCAAATTACTCCTATGGAAACAGGTCCATGATGGTTCTGTCTGAGGAGGGCAAGCCCTGGCTGGGCTGACCTCCTAAGATGCTTCTGCCTCCTCTCCTATCTCAGCTCTGGTATGGGAGAAAAGGCATCTTTGCTCAAGTCACCTTTGTCACACTTGTGTGTCTCTTTCTATGCATGGCTAGCAGAGAGAGATTGCCACTGACAGGGACACCAGTGCTCTCCTCCACAGTTGCTATGGTGTTGTGGGCTTCTACTGTTTAGATGGTGCCTTTTCAACCTGTCAAAGGGCCAGGAAGTAGTGCAAATGTGACTGTGACACAAGTCTGTGGAGCTTAGTCATGGGAGCTGTTGAACTGTGCCCTGAGGGTTTTGGTAAGAGACCCAGCAGTCAAACAGGAGAAAATCTAATATTTGAAGGCATTTTAAAAGCAGACATCTGGCACTTATTTGCTNTTTTTTTTTTTTTTTTTTTTTTTTGTGGTGCATGTAGACATGGTGAGGAGCCCTGCAGCTGTCAGCCTCATCTCAGTGTAATTTTATACACAGGAATATTCACAATGCACTGTTCCTTTGAACTAAGTCAAAACAGCAAGCTGTTTCTTTGCTCAGAAATATAACTTAGTTCTCCCTGCTTAGCTATTCTCTTAAGCATCACTAGACAAGTCAAACATCCACTGAAAGTAATGGAAAAACATGGATGGTTTTCAGTGGGAGTTAGATCAGTGTTCAGTTAAATACACAATTCAATAAGGCAGGCTTTAACTGCCTCTCTTATTAATAACAGAGAAATTAGTTTACTCAACAGAGACATTTGGTCTTTATTTTAAAACGATTTCCAAATCCAGAAAATATTTAAACTGTGTGCCCAGCCAAGAGTTTGTATCTTCTATTGCAGGAAGAGGCTCAGAAGCTTATTGTGTCAAAACCCATGAAATTGTGGGTTTCAGCAGATCCTCCTAATAAAGGCAATAATTAAAGTTGCTGTGAAGATTGTAAAAGGAGAAATCCATGCATTTTTTTTCTTCTGAAGTTGCCTTCCACAGCTTCTACACAGTGTTCAGCCTCTTCCAAAAAGCATCCTAGAACAATTCAGAATGTTACTTGCCTGGTCTAATGGAGTCAGGCAGAAAACACGAGAACCCCTTCACAAAGCAAGTACCAGGCTACCTACCTTTAACATGCACCCTGCCCCAATACATGCACGAGGAAAAGTTACCTGCTCTGGGCTTAAGTTTGTGGATGTGCACAGGAGGAAGAATTGAGTGTTTCCCTTCTGAAATGGATTTGTGCCCTCCCCAAGTAAAGCTCACTAGCTAGACAGCATCACTTCTCAGCCCACCGGTTGAACTACACCGTGCCCCATCTTCATCTCAAATCTTTGATTCTAGGAAGTTTATCTGAGGTAGCTGCTGTTAGTCCTACACTTCTTGTTGCTTTTTCCAGGGTTATCTTTGCTGTATAGTTGGTGTGAGAGATCAACAATCATGTGTGACACACAGATGAGCCAGGCAGAACCACATGAGTTGTCCTGTTACAAAAAGGCACCTTTCCTGATGCTGTGCTTTTCTCTCTCTGTCATCAGGGGTTTATCAGGCTCTGTGCTGTAGGGAGTTAAAATTCTTGCCCAGGAAACAATGGAAGAAATGGCATTGGCTACAAAAAGATGATCATTTGCCCTTCTGAAACCATGACAAGGCACAGGGAGACTGTCAGCACTTGAGTAACTTCCTTGCCAGTGCAGGCAAATTACTCTAACTCAGTGGAATAGTCTGTATGGATGTATGTATATGCATACAACAGGTTTTATTCCACACCTGGCCAGGTAGCCTTAGCTAAATGTACCTAAGAAACAAAATTCAAGGAACAGCTTGAGTTAATTGTGTAGTGAGAATGTACCCTCAGGTCTCTTACTTTTCCTTTTTTGTCAGGTTGCTGGAAAATTTTGAACCAGCTGAGTAAAGTTCTCTATTTTCTGAGGGGTTTTTTTCCCCTCATTTTCCTGTTTCTCCATTGTTTTTTCCAGGCAACACAGGGTGATTTTCAGATTTTCTTCTCTATTGCTAATATAATTTTTTTGCAAAACATGCCAACTGGACCAAGCCCAGAGGTGGACTGAAAGAATAGGCTCTATCTAATGGGCTGCCTTTCTTGGCTTCTCAGGTGGGATCCCAGCTGCTTAGAAAACAAGATGATCTCTTGCTCCTCCCCTTAGTGATTTAGTACAATCTGTCAAGAGACGAGAAAGCAGGAAAGCTTTTTTTTATTCCTGAGAGTACTAGGAGAACAGCTACAAAGCTGTAAAAATAGGGGCTATTTTTTAATCTGTTCTGCAGTGCGTGGCCTGTGATTTGAGAGAAGAGTGGTCCTGTGCTGCAGCTGGATTTCCTTGGCTGGGAAAGTGAAAAGGAAGAATGTTTCAACTGTAGCTGAAGGTAAGAAAGTAAAAAGCCAGGCTAGGAGCAGAGATGAGCATGGTGTGGGACTAATGAGGAAGGGAGGTGGGCAGAGCCAGTGGCCCAAATGGAAGTGGACATGGACCAGGAGGTGGCAGGGCTGATAGCAGGGACACTGCAAATGGCACAGTTGCTTTACTTGTTTTTTGAAAGAGCTGGCTATAGTAGATGTTTTCTGCCCATTTGAGGTAGGGCAAGGAGATTCCAAAGTCAAGAGACTGAATCAGACACACGACTCTGGAACAGAAACAGTCATTTCCTTCCAACTCACCTGTGCTCTGTATATCTCAGCCCATTAGTTGTTTTCTACATTATAGGTTTGGTACTTGTTCTGTCTTTCCCTCATATGCTCTGTGCTTGTCAAATAGATGTTCTTGGGGCCTGTTGTCACCTTATTGTCTGAAGGTCTCACCTCTCTGCACAGTAAGTTAAAATTCTTAGGGTCCCATCATTTTTTTCTACTGTCCCAAGTCCCTGCTGGTCACAGCTTTTTCGCTGTGTGCCCCTGCTTTTGTGTCTTCCTGTGTGTATACAATGTGTTTCCAGTCTCCTGATCCCTAAGGAAAGGGAATCTTTTCATGGAGCTATTAAAAAAGTTAGACAAATTTAATAATATAATAGTAAGTTAAATTTGATAGAATCATTATAATGTGTGTGTGCTTGAATTTAGTGACTGGCTCATTACTAATTTGCCACTTCCTGGTTCTTCCCATTTGTTTCTTCTAATTAGTGTGTTGTTACACACAGATCAGATACCTTTTCCCAGGTGAGACAGGTAAGCAGCAAGACTCAGCTGTGCCTCGTGATAAATCATTTACTTATGCCCTCAAAAAAGACATTTGCAGGGAACAGAGGAGCTCTTCATATTTGCAAGACAGACTCATATTGATTCATTGATGCAGCTGTAAGTTATCAAGACTCAGTGACAGTGTCCTCCTCAGTATAATTGTTGGTGGTGTCTACTGCAGTTATTTTCTTCAGCTGCAGCCCTGGCTCAGCATTTAAAGGTGTGGGCTGAGAGTGTCTATACCTCCTTGACTTTCAAAACCTGGGCAGTCCTTTTCAGTCTGTCTCCTTGTGGTTTGGTGAGCAGTTTCTGGGGGGGAAAAATTTATATGATGTGATGCGTTGCGGCATTTTGTTCAGTTCCTCTTCCCTAACCTAGAACAAAACAACAAAATGCGCAGTGCTCTATAATGTGGGATGTAGGTATTTGTCAAATACATGCAGCAGTTCTTTCTGTCTTTCTACCCAAATGTGATCAGAAGATTACTCCAATTATCACTGAATTTAGTAAATTTGTTATAGTGTCCATGGACTGTGAATCTTTTGCTATAGGAACAAAAAAAGACTGCTCCAGAAGTTTCCTCTCTTGTGAATATTTTTAGAGTAATCCTCCAGGCTTTCAGCAAAAAAAACCTAGACTTGCAACGTCTGAGATAAGACCCACTGTACTGCAGTTAATCAGGTTTTGGTAGTAGGTTGTATGTAAACTGTCTGCATTAGCTTGATTTGTAAAAAAGTAGAGGGTTTCGGGTGAAAAAGCAGGCACTGGAAAAATGCACAGCAGAATTAGATGACCTGTTTCTTTGCTTCAGCAGAAGGCTTCATGTCCTTTGCTGTAAAATCACCCACTTCCTCATTTCCAAGATGATTTTTTTTCCAGCCTAGCTGGGGGTTTCTTCAGTGTCTTTCCCAGGGCATCTCTCTGTAGAGACATTAAAAGCTTTCAGCAGGGTATATTTTGTTGTTGGGGTGACACTTTGCTGNCTTCATGTATGGAGGTTATGGACTCCAGTACCAGTGAAAGCCTAGAAATAATGATGTGCTAATAACCTCAGTGCTCACTCATGAGGGAGTGTTGTCTGCAGTAAGAATTCCCCTTTGCTGGTGAGTGATGTGCCTGTGAAGCTTGCAATGTTGCTGTACACTAGCAGACGTGGGGATTTGGTAATGAGGTCCTGAGGATTTACAGAAGTTACTTTATTATTGCTGAAGAGATTTAAGAATGGTTTTGTTGAAGCTTCGTAATCATAATACTGGTCTCTGCTGCATACAAATCAGCAGCCCAATCCTACAGCCCTGCTGCTGAGGGCAGCACTTAGTCAAAAGATGTGGTGATTATGTGATTAGCCAGGAGGCTGAATTCTGCCATTTTCTGTGTGAGGTTTAGCAGTGTTAAACCCACACTGAGGACCTAGGGTTGAGATAATCACTATCCTGTTACAAGTTTCCTGAGTTATCTGCTCCTCAGCCTTTTATTGCCATAAATAACTCTAGAAGTCAGGCCTCACTGCCAGAAGTGTTAAGTGCTGCAAATAGTATAGAAGATGACTCATGAAGTGAGATGAAGGTGGAGCATGAATCAGTAGGAAGAAAACTGATATACAAAGGAGACATTCTGAATGCAGATGACACAAAAAGTCTGAACAAAACAATGTTCAATCACTATAAAAATGAATCAAAAGGGTTTTTATTAAAAGAAAAAAAGAGAAACTCTTCTATTTAATGAGAGACCATTCCAGTGAAAGCACAAAGATGTTGCAAACTGACCATGTTATTCCTTACCCAAGACAAACTTTAGACTGCATAGAAAGAGATGGTTGGAAAATTCTTCCCAGTATGTGCAAACAAAGCAGAGTATTCAGCAAGCAGGTTGCTTTCCAGAGTGTTCTGAGTCTATAGAAGGTAAGAAAAGAACTTGTCTTTGAGCTAAACAGTTTTGGAGATCAAGAGTCCTCGTAGCTTCAATGAACCCACACTGAAAGCTAACAGCAACAGAAACCCTAAAATAACCTGAGCACATTCCTTGTAAATGATAACTCATGATAAGGAGATAAAATTCCCACAGACCATTTTATTTTAAATGACAGCTTTTGGTGCTTTTGCTTACCCTCCAAAAGCTTGCACACGTAGGAGTGCCTTTAAAAGTAGGCTTGGAAAAAAAGTACCTGATAGATGACATCCTACAGCTGTAAGTGCACTAATGCATCCTGTTCTGCTTGTAATTCAACTCCTGCCACTTCCCAGGAGAAGGGGTGTCTATTAAGAGTTTAATATAACTCTCCAGAGGTGAGAATTAAGCATTTTCACATTTAACATCAGCTGTGATACTTTAGGCATTAGAAGAAGGTTCCTTGTTGAGGGGGTGGTCAGGCATTGGAACAGACACCCCAGGGAAGTGGTCATGGCACTAGGCCAGTCAGGGTTCAAGTCATGTGGTCCAGTTTTTGGTAGTCCTGCAAAAAGCAGGGAGTTTGACTCAATAATTTTCATGGGTCTCTTGAAAATTGACATATCCCATGATATACAATCTCTTTGGAGCAATAAAGGGTAAGACGTTCCCCTCACCCCCCAACTTCCAGCAGGTGCTAAAATGTAATAATGGAAAGATGCCTAGATACCTGTGTCTTAGGTGGAAGCTCTGTCTCTGTCAGCATTTTTAATAAGAACCACTGTGAAAATTGTAGAGGTTGATTTATCCCGTGGCTCTTCCTTGGCTTTGTTATGCTAGATCCGTAATACATTGCTCTCAAAGGTACAGCTCCTTTAGAGCAGTAAAGCTTAGAAAAAAGTGTAACAAGACATCCTAACCTGTACTGCTTTGAGTTCCTTTGTTCAGGATAAAATAAGGGATGGTCAGAAGACCAAAGCTTCCAATGTGGCTGTTTCACAGTGTTGGCCGTGGCAGGAAATCTGGAGAAGATGGGTAATGCTGCCAAGGCTTAAGGATGCAGATACTTATGTGAAGCAGCACTATACAGAGGAAGGGAAAGCTCTAGCAAGGTTCTCTCCCCAATATTACTGTAAAAATAATCTCAAATCTGGTGATACTCATCTTTTATAGTGTTGTGAGTGCCATGGGTTCATTTCTTCATTGAAGGTAGTGCTAGGACTGAAACCTGGCATAAATTCATGCTTATTCCTGGTCAGTTCCAAAGTTTCAGATGTGAATTTACCTGTATGTCAATGAGCAAAATCCAGAGCTGCATGTTGTAATTTGCAATATGTCTAGGTACTACACCTTATCTACTGCCTCTGAAACATTTAATATATCTATTCATAGGAAATCTGCTAGATTTGAGCTTTATCATATATTAATGGAATAAGGTATTCTCAAGGAAAGTAGCACAGGCTGAGTTTTCTATTGCTGCTAAAGGAGAGCTAATAGTTAACAGCAAGTGACAGATTTATGTTTTCACTTGTTGGCTACCCAGCAGTGGGCCCAGCTCAAATATAAAGTATCGCTTGGAAAAGTTGGCTTTGTTAGCAAAAAATATGAAGTTGTTTTAAAAGCTGCACTCATTTTAAGACTCAAAGTGGCTTCTTCCTATTGGGAGAATAGAAATTCTCTAAGGAGAAATAGCAAAGACTGAGTTTCTGTCAATAAAAGAATCTGTGTAATTTAATACCAGGCAGCTTTTAAATACAATCGAAAAAAAGAGCAGACACTTGGCTCTGTTATGAAGGGGAAAAATACAAAAACCTGCCTACAGTATGTTACCTAAATTTAGCCACAGAGGGGCCAATCCTCTTGGATACTCAAAAATCTGTCTGAAGGAAATAAGTAAAGGCTATAGAGAAGCTTGTACTTGGAGACCCTCTGTCCCCATTTTCCAAAGTGCTGGTAATAGGAACTGTGTTAAGTAGCACCAGTGGCCAGACTGTAAAGCAGCCTTGCTTATTTAGTCCTTCTTATTGCAGAAGCACAGAATCTGAAAGTTTCTGTTTGATTTTTCAATTATGTAAGTGGCTGAGGTGAGAGATGTGTGAATGGCTTCCCTCAAATGATAAAGCTACTCAGAATCATCCTGGGTTTAAGCTTGAATTGTTCCTGTGTTCAAGCAGTGGTGGGATCATGCTTTGAACAATGCATATCCATAAAAGTGTAAAACTTCTTACAGATGTCCTGTAGACCTTCTCCTTTCTGACATCTGTACTCAAAAGCCTATTTAGAAGAGACATCTGATCCTTAACACAATGCTTGACAACAAAATAAAAAACTTGAGTTCAGAAGCTAAAATAAACCACAGGTTGTGTCATTCAGAACGCAAAGAAAATGGACACTAGCTTCTTAGTCAAATATCAGTTCCATATTTTTCAATCAATTTTGTAACAGTTTCTTAGGCTGAGATCAAATATGAATTGTAGATTTCTCAGAAGTGTTGCTATTTGAGATTTCTGATGTTTAATTCAAGTGTAATTTTAAGTCCTGATAGCAGCATTTCTTCTAGTTTCATGGGCCTGAAAAACAAGTTTGTACCCCTTACTGGCATGCACTTCCAGTGAGTTTTTCAAAGAGCCAAGTTATTAGTACTGTTATTTCCTTTGTCCACATTTTTAACAAGCCCAGAAACTGTAAACAACTGTAAACTATTGTCAGCTTCTGTTGTATTAACACTTGTACAATGCAGTTCTCTGTTAAACAACTTGCTTCTAAAAGTCTTAGAGGACAAATATGTGGGTGCTTTTTGTGTGCAGAAGTTGCATCTTGGGGTGCTCACAGAGCTGTAGCAGGAGTCCTGTTTCATGTGACACGTGCCTTGTTCTCATATGCTTCTACAGTTCTGGCAGTGGTACTTTGACTCCTGATTATTCCCTGCATCCTCAGCTCCTCAAGAATGATGATTTTTGCGTTTCCTCTGAGGGTGATGATTTTTACTGGTGAGCTCATTGGTGAGGAGTGTGTCTTCAAAAGATGTAAACATTAAAACTCAATACTTGTACAGCACTTGGCATTCAAACAAAGCTTCATGATGTACTTCCAATGCCAGAGTCTTTGTTTAAGAGGTTGCATACTGAGGCTGTCCAGTGGAGAAGGCCAGCTGGAGCCTCTCTTCACCATTTAAAGTTGGCAGTAAAGGTTTTAGTGGCTTGAAGAGTGGTGCAGGTGCCTAGTCCAGTTACACCCAGAGGGGAACGTTCAGGAAAGCATGGAAGCTTATGCTGAAGACAAGTGAAGCCAATTTTTGAGTGTGTTCCCAAAGAGGGTCCATAAGAGCTCCTGATAGTTTGAATTCTTAAGGGTTCAGTGATCTGGTTGGAGAAAGCCAGGCTAGGATGCTATAGTACAAGCCTACTAATGAGCCATGTTCTAAAGATCTCTATGTTCTATGTTTGTCTGTTAAATGAACCCAAACTTTCATATGTTTTTGTGGTATGTCATTTTTATTGTAACAGCATTGCTACATTTGAGTCTGATCATAAGCATTTCAACAATTATATATTTATAGACAGCATTAGGGCTAAAAAAAAGTTATCAAAAATCTCTTCTGCGTGTCTGTTTAGTTTCCACATATTAGACATGAATAAACAACGAGCAACTTTAAGGCCAAGACCCATTGGGTTTTGCAGCCCTCAGCTGACAGTTGTACCATCTGCCCCATCTCTATTGGCAGAAGTGAGAGCTCTTGTATGAAAAATGCTTGGACCAAATCAAAACTGCAGATATTTGACATCTGCCAGTCTTCATAAGCAGAGTGAGTATGACAATGTTGTCTTATTTTTCAGTTGTAAAACAAGAATACAGAATATCTGCCACCCTGTAACTGACTCCGTACTGCTCCTAAAATAACCAAACCAGTTACCCAAAAAGCACTGGGGTTCAGCTGTCAGTCAGAACATGCAAATGTCAGAAGCCAGCATACAGCAAAACACATCCTGGCAAAAAATAAAAGCAGGATGAGTGGGCAATGCTGACAAGTGATGTGAATTTGTATTGGTTTTACTAATCCATTCAGGAGAAAAATGTAGTTGAAGTATCTTGGTATGGTATGTCTTTTTTTGGTCTTGAAAAAGAAGATTGAAGCACGATTTCAAAACTTTCTGTTTAGAAATTTCCTGTGAAGTTATCCTTTAGAAGGTGGGAGGAAAGGGAGGTTAAAATTAAATGAAACCATTTCAGAGCAAGCAAATAATTTTGTTCAAGATGAAATTAAATCCTTTCATCACATCCCTCTGTAATACTGGGAGTTAAGTCTTTCCTACTGATAAGCAAACACCACAAATTACTCTTTTCATGTTCTATTTGAAATACTTTATTATAACTTTTGTTTATTAAAAAGAGTAAACAACCACTGTATATACTCCATTTAGCATGTTTGTGAAATATGAGATGTTCACAGCACTTGAAAAATACAAGAGTTAAACTCTGAAATTAGGGGGTTCAATAAACTTAAAAACGGTGCTGCTTTTCCATTAGCAACTCTTACTGCAATGGTATCCTAAGATTATAGAAAAGCTTGGGTTTAAGTGTTCACTTGCATTTGAAAGAAAAATAAAAAATTCTTTGCACACATTTTCTTGTTGTCATGATGATTTCTGGAGCTTTTATCTTTTTTTTTTTTTTTTTTTCTTTCCATATTATAACCTGCCTTGCAACTTCTGGTTGCAAACGCGAAGAAATAACAGGGTGTTTACTTACTGTGTCTACATGCTGCTTATCAGGGCATTGTATTGACTTCAGTAAAAACTGGCTCACTGTAACACCAGACTGAGAGCCCTCCTGAGGGCAACTTCCCTACCCAATGTACTGTAATCTCAGTTAGGGAGGGCTACCCCTGGGAACAAGGCTGGGTTTGTTCTCTTGGTCTGTTCCAGGCTTCTGCCAAGAAAAGTATCGGCCCTGCTTCCTGTTCTGGTAGTGAGGGTTGAGTCATGCTGAAGAACATAATCATCAGCTACTCTGTGCTACTATGGCATGGTTTTAAACCAGAGCTAAGAGCTCAGTCTGTGTGATGTCACAGCATGAATGATTCTGAGTATGGAACTTGTCTGCAGCAACAGACCTTCAAGATTATTTCCTCCTAGGTCTGTGTTTGTGGAGCTGTTAAGAACTCCAGTTATTGTTAACCTGTACTTTGGGAATTGCTGCTCATCTGAAAAGAAGTAACTCTTCATGGTGGTTCCTTGGGGAAGCTTTCCTCACTGATCTCATCTTCAAATTTGGCTCCATCCTCTGAAGTCCCTGTTGGTCAAGTTGCCCCAGGCTGTGAGGGTCTGTGTCTGTTCCATCAATGCTGTCATTTCTAGTCTACAGCAAGATGAAGAAACAAATGAGAAAAGCTCCTTGGGCTTCTAAATATCTAAGAGGCTATTTAGAGTGGTCCTAAAGAATTGGGAGGCTCAGAGTACAGTGGAAGACAGAGGCATTCCTGATACCTTATCCATGTTCTGTCACAGGTGGATGGTGAGTGATGGTCTCTTGGACCATATCAGAATTAATTTTTCATTTTCCATTTTCAAAACAAAGCATAACTTTAAGCTTAAATGTGGCCATAACCCATTTGTCTCTATTGGAGTATTGTTTAGTATTGTTTCAGTACTTTAAGTGCCTTCTGTGTGCAAAACATTGGTTAGAAATTTACAACTGAGTTTTAAATTAGCACTTGGTGGTAAGGTGTTAACCTGTGTACCTTCTAAGCAATAGCTTTGAACCTCCTAATAATGAAGGATTAGAGCCTGGATGTAATTTGCCTCTTCTCTGTATGTTTGGGCTTAAACCAACCCAACTGCGTAAGCTTCACCAAGTGGCTTCACATATATATCTCACATATGTAATATTTGCATATATACAGGCCCCCTGCCTCAAAATAAATTTTGAGGCAAAATCCACCTTGCTGCAGTATTGTAAATCATCACTGGTGTGGGAGATAAGTGTCTATAATTGTATCTTTAATGAGGCAAGTGGGACAGACTGTGAAAATCAACTTTTCAGGTGTTGTGAAATCAGATCATGCATGTGGCCAAATGCTGAATCTGCTTCCTCTGTAGCAGGAGGATTGTATTAAGCTCAGTGAGTGACAGCCTTTCTCCTTAAGAGCTCCCTGACAGAGGCAGAGCTACCCCTACATCAGCAAAACCACATTTCTGTATGCCTGTGTCCTCCTGGTGCACCTGTGTGCTGAGGCGTCTCCTAATGTACTTCAGAGTCCGTGGGGAAGAGGTCACCACCTGGCTTTTGACTCCCCGGTTGTCCTGTAGCCCATCAGAAGGCAGCTGTGCCACTGCAGCCTGGATATCAACATTGCAGCCCATGGTGAAGTTGTGACCATCTGCTCCTTGCTGCTAGTCCAGGGAGTAGGAATGCCCAATTCTCATCCTTGAGAGCCTGGTTGTTTGTTATCACCATGGAGTTTAACTGTTGTCAGGGCCTGTTACTACAATAAATAACTCCACAGAAAGCTTTCTTCTTATGCTCTGGCATACAGACATCATTGTCCTTGTCCAGCCAGACACTCCTTTCAGAAGATGAGAGGAAGTGTGTTTCATCTGTGGAGTTGGGATGCTGGTCTGGGAAGTACCAAGTTTGTATAGGGCATTTAGGGTGTCAGTGAACCTCCTGTGAGAACTCAAGCTGTTGGATGAACAAGATACTGTCATGTAAAATACACACGTTTCCGTGTCTACTTCAACACCATTAGCCATGGAAAAAGATCAGTTCTAAATCTGGAATTCTAGGCAGTAAGGCAAGCTTCTAAATGGGGAAAAATGTCATGGGGAGACAGGGACAGGCTGTGACTAGGGAAAATGTTTTAAGCATCCTTTGAGATCGTTGTACAACTTCTTGATTACTGTTTGAGTGTGTTCACATCCTTAGAAGTAGATGTTGGTAGGAAATACAAAAAAAGAAAAAAGCAGCCATAGTTTATGCTCTCAAGAGGTTTCTATAAAGACAGCAGAGAAATGTTAAGTCAGAACTACCAGCTGAAGATCATGTCTTGGGTCACTTGTGCTGACATCATCAGCTAGTTATAGTTAGAAGAAATAGAATTTTTTTCCCATCAAATATTTACATGAAACAGACTCTTTGTATGAACTAAGGATTCAAAACCTTTTGAAGGGGAGCAAAAGCTCAAGTAATTGTTAATAACAATAAGGAATTTTTTTTTTTAAACTTCCTGAGACCCTGGTAACAAATGAATGTCACTCTTTGACCTTACTCTGACTTGTAATGGCAACATTTCTTTAAAACTTGTCGTGTTTTCTGTGTATATATGAGAAACTGAGATGTTTACGTGACTAATGTCTCTTTTAAATGGTAAGGCCAGTGGACTTTCAGAATCAAATGAACCCCACTGCAGAGACAGTGTGGCTGCAGCCTAAGCACTCCCTCTGGCTGGCTGGCTGCAGGCAGCCTTTTGCATTCCTCTTGTCTCTGGTCCAAGCTCTCAGCTGGTCTGGTTGGAAAGCTGAACAAAGTCATTTGCATGGCAGGGAGCCGAAACTGATCTTCCCTGCCCCAGTGTGCCCTGCCTGACTGTGCAAAGCACTGCCTTAAGGCTCCTGTAGGGCTTCCAGGTTCTCTCTAGCAAGTGCCTCAGCCAAGCTTGGAGCACCTGTGTGGTTGTACCTACCTGTGCTGGCATCCTGGCACTGCAAAGAGCTCTCAAATGGGCACCTGCTGTCTCTTGAGAAACAGCTGTCTTCCAAGACAGCTTGTTCTTTTCTCATCCCTGATCAACAGGGACCTGACTCTTGTGTTCAGTCTGAATTCACACAGAATGCAAGTAACCTTTTGGTGTGTGGGTATTTTGTTGTAGCTGCTGTTCTGTTTTTTCTCTTTAGCAGATGTTTGCAGGTTGCATGTGGCAATGCTGAAATGTGATTGATGCTTGATGTAGGGGAGAACAGGATGTACAGGTTGAGCTTCTTGTCTGCATTTCTGATTAAATGCTTACTGTGATGGTGCAGTTCTAAAACTTGGTTTTAACTAAATAATGGGGGGAATTTTAATCCTTTTCAAAGAGGTGACTTTTCTTAGTTCCTTCAAACACAGATAAGATGATAAAATGGAAATAACGTCACTTATCAAAGTAAGAAAATTGATTAAATGCAAAATCATAGGCTGTAGCATAATCAAAAACTAGGTAAGCTTTATGATTTATGCTTTACAAATTGATTATTGGCACATAAAAGACAAGACAAGTGATAGTTTGAAGAAATAAGAGTACATGGGATGTAACAAGTGGCATGAAATCAGCCCTCATTAATATTTATGGCAAAGAACTTTCTCAGATCTCAACAGGATTTGTGCACTTAGAGCCTGAACTTTTAGTATCTGACGCACATGATTCAACTGACATGGTGAACAGTATGTTTTTGAACAATCAGAGCTAGAGGCTTTCAAGAGCAGACTGCTCTCATGCTGATGCTGACTGATGATAGAAAATCCTTTCTCTCATTTTAGCAGCTTTTCATTAATATGTAACATTAAAAATAAGAAAGTTTCAGTACAGTCAAGGCACCATAATGTGTGGTATGTGAAAAAATAGCAGACTTTCATAAATACAAATTAAGATATTTCCCTTTAAGAAAACCCATGGAATGGAACCTATGTGATGCACAATGTGGAAACTGGAGAGAAAGAGGAGTTATGACATGGCCAGTAAATGGTGGGAAGTGGGGGAAAAAGCGCATGTCTCTCCATGCTTTGTCTTGGCATGCTGGGATGATCACTACAAAATCAGAGAGCTGTTTCTATAATTGCTAGTGCTATGTGGAGGAAATTGAAATGTATGAATACTTTAAAATGAGGAGAGTTGTTTTCAAAACTTCCAAATATGAAGCTGTTTGATGGCTTGGAGGATGCTTGGGAAAACTAAATGGAAGGCAGGGCATCTTGGTATCTATGACCTTATCAGCTGTCTCTGATTTATGCACCTAAATTAGTGAGCTGCTGCAGAGAGGGGAGAAAAGTACTATCCTTGGAATGGCATTTTGACACACAGCAAGGCTTTGCTGGTCCTGCTAAGCAAACAGTTTCCCATTTAGTATCACCACCCTGACATGTATGCAGATAAAAAACATTCTCCTAAGGTTTGGAAGCTGACTGCAGCTATTAACAAGGCAAAGGTTGGCTGATTTGAAAGGAGGGGCAAATTTCTGAGATTTTTAGTCTGGTAACAGTCCTGCTGACTTTGAACAATAGAAAGTGATGGTGGATTCAGGGATTCTGAGTTTCCATATTTCTTTTTGAAAACAGAACTGAGTAGTCAGGTGGCTAAAGAGGAAGTGCTCTGACAACTAGTGAGCACAAGCAGTCATTTGGAGCGGGGTTTGAAGCCAAAAAGACTGCAAAACTGCAGCCCATCATGTGCCTGAAGAGGGAAAAGGGCGCCCATTTTCCCTGTGCTCTGGTGACTCCCCCTGTGGTGCTATCACAGCTCCAAGGAGGAAGCTGTCTGCTGGAGACATGGGTGATGGAGTGGAGGAGAAAATTCTACCCCAGGAGAGGGGGGCTAGAGCTGGGATTGAGTCTGGAGGCTGTTGGGGGCAGTAGGCAAAAAATGGAGCTCGCTTGTGGAATGAGCAGAAGGAAGGGCTGAGAGAGAGATGAAGAGGTAGGCTTGTATGCATAGGATGACTGGAAACCAAAGGTGTTGGACATGGAACAAAACTAAGAATTTTTGTAACTGAAGTCAAAGCCTCTGCAGACTGTATAAGAACTGCTGCACTTCAGTGGCTGGCTGCTTAGCTAAATCCAAACGGGCCTTCACACGCAGGCACTATATGATAATTCTTTCCCTGTGCTTGTCTTCTACTCTCAAATTAAAATCATACCTGGGTGATGGTAGACCAATTTATGACTGCTTCCATCTTTATCTCACTCATGTCATGTCAGGCGCTAGGTTCTCCCAGATGGACTGAACGGCTTGCAGAGCTGACCTTTAATGCAGAGCGTGAATTTTGACAGATAGCTTAATATTTGTAAGATTGGAGTGATGGTGACTGTGGTCAGTGGAGAACTGCTTTGGTTGTATTTTGCTAAACCAGCTCCATGGCCGGCTCTCTTGTGCGTGTGTTGTATTTCAGTGCTGTATGTGATCCAAATGCTGTACGTAATCTCTCCATGGTGACTGCACAGTATTTGTTTCTATTTAAGGAGAGAAAGAGGTCTGGGTTTTCTGCCAGAATTCCCACTCAGGTAATTACACTTCTGCCTGCAGAATTTCCCTGTAGTTTCAATTGTAGTAGTTGTTCTTCGCTCCCGCTACTAAAAAGCGTGAACATATACCTGCTGCTGTGTTTTGGGAACACAGCAGTGGCTGCTTTGCTGAGGCAAGTGAAGTGACCCTGCTAAGCATCCTTTATGCTAGACTTGCCCCTAGTAAAGACTGCTGCATCCAGTCATGCCACTCTGCAGCTCTCATCTTTCTGAGCCTGACTTTGGCATAACAAGTTGGTCTTGATAGTGAGACAGCCAGCTGGAAGCCAATGAAAAGATGATTAAGAGCCAAGAGAAAGCCATATGGAGAGAGAGAGGGATTTCTCTTTACAGATTTATAAGTAAAAGTGTTTATGTCTTTGGATCCCTCTAGCTGGTTTTTTTTTTCCCTTATTTGCATCAGTTTTATGGGTGGGAAGTGGTTGCAGTTGATTAGCAAATGCTACCAAATCTCTTTAGCTAGAACAAATGTTGTAAACAGTAGATATTTCAGGCAGCTCTGTCAATACTAAAAATCAACCCGCCAACATTGTAATGGTAATAGCACATATGTCATCATTATTATGCTAATGTTAACTACAATACTATATATGACACCAACATATTAGAGAAAGTACTGTTTTGCAAAGTAAGAGCTATTGAATGAAGGGCCTCTTGCCTCAAATTGACATGATGTAGGGATTTATTTTTTTTTCTGAACTTATGATAGCAGAGCTAATAAAGTCCAGTCTGGAAAACTCTTCCACATATGCTTAATTATCTTTGAAGTCAAAGTAAACACAAACCATGTTCACTTGGAGCCTCATACAGAGATGTAAAACAGAGGATGTCCAACATTAATAAATTAAGACTCATCAAACATAGTATAGATAGTAAACAGAACCGAGACAATTGAACCAAATTATTGATTCATGGAATTCATTCTTTCTCTTCACAGAATGTTCACATGCAGATTGTGTTCTCTTGAATGCAGTTCTTATTCAGATTTACTAAATGAATGTTATGGTGAGTGTGTGGGTTTAAAGAAAAAATTTCTGTTAACTAATTCTGTATGGATCATATTCTCAAGATTCAAGCTGTTTCACATATGTTATTGTTTCAGTTTCCCTGACTGACTGAATGCTATCCAAGTGAATAGCACTGAAACACTGCTTGAATTGCTACTAAGAGTCGGGAGGCTTAAAGTGTTCACTTCGGAGATGCAAGTTTCTCATGAAAAGTCTGACAAATTGCAAATAGGAATTTCTGTTAAAACTTGCTGTTTTCTTTCCTGTCCAGCCAAAAAAAAGTTAATACTGCTTATTAGTTACTAGTAGAGTCAGGAACTGCTTAGCTGAGTGCAAGGGATGTCATGTTACTGTAATGTTCCAAGGCAACTTTTGCCCAGTGCTTTCTTGAACAAGGATTCAGAGTGGCTTCTCATGATTTTAGTTGTAATATGGTGAAGTACTAATTGTGCGTGTGTGTGTGTAGGTGGAGGGCAAGGGTATCTGACTGGAAGTTTTGAAGGACTGATCTTCATGGTGTTCAGAACCTCTGTGTTATGTCACACCTCTGCATCCAATTCTTTGCAGAACACAGCTTGCCTGAGAGGTACAAGAGCTTTTTCTTTCCCATCCAGATAGAAAAAACTTCATAAACCTGAAGGGTGGTGCTTATCTGAAGTACATCTGCATCTCTTTGTATTCTTTTCCCCTCTCCCAAGCAACAGGAAAAAATTCCTGCTCCTCTCTCAAGTTGATCTTGATGAAAGCTCCTCACGGCTATTTTAGATCCTTTTGCTTTCAGTCTGAATACACCAGGCCTTTTCCATCTTGATGAAATTGCCTATGAGTCTCTTGAATATCTCTACGGGTCTCAATGAGATCCTATTTGAACTGGTGGATGTCACTGTTTTCTGCAAAAGCTTGTGTTTCTGCCACTGAAGAGTCCTTGAAGACTTCATACCAGCATCTGTTCTTGAAAAATATTCAATACACATTAATTGGGTGGGTTGGGAATAGATCAGAAGTGTTGCATCAGTTTGGGCTGAGTTGGCCTTTTCCCCAGGCCTTTTCAGATACATACCATTTTACCTGGAACACTTGATGCCAGGTTTGACATCAGATTTTAAGCCAACGAGTAAGTTCTCAAAGGTACAGTAGAAATTGCCAAGCTTTTCCTCTTAAGCTGAACTAAGATAAAATACACTTTCCTAAGGGAATACAGGAACCTAGAAGTGCAAACCCCTACACAGGGGCAAACCAAAGCCCCATCAGAATAGGGATAACTCTTAGAATCATAGAATGTTAATGTTTGGAGGGGACTTTAAGGATCATTTAGTCCAAATACCCCTGCTGTGGACAGGAACACCTCCCACTAGACCAGGTTGCCCAAGGCCTTATCCAACCTGGCCTTGAACACTGTCAGGGATGGGGCATCCACAGTTTCTCTGGGTAACCTGTTCCAGGGTCTTCCCATCCTCACAGTAAAGAATTTCTTATCTCTAATCTATTTTCCCCCTCTTTCAATTTGTACCCATTAGTCCTTGTCCTATCACTACAGTTCCTGACAAAGAGTCCTTCTTTGGCTTCCCTGTAGACACACTTCAAATACTAGAAGATTTCTATCAGGTATCCACACAGCCTTCTCTTCCCCAGGCTGAAGAGCCCCTACATTCTCAGCCTGCACAGGGCAGTCCTCTTACCAACTTTGGGGACTTGGTCCAACAGTTCCATGTCCTTCTTATTTTGGGGATCCCAGAGCTGGATGCAGCACTCCGTGTGGGGTCCTCACCAGAGCACAGCAGAGGGGCAGAATCCTCTCCCTCGCCCTGCTGGCCATGCTGCTTTGGATGCAGCCCAGGATTTCACTGGGTTTCTGGGCTCTGAGCACACACTGTGAGTTTTTCACCAACCACTACCCCCAAGTCTTTCTCTGCAGGGCTGCTCTCAATCACTTTTCTGCCCAACCTGCAGATGTGCCCACGTGTGGTCGGAAGGATAAGTAACAAGAGGATCTCTTGGCAGTGTTTCTCCAGTCCTGGGTACAAGCTACATGAGATGCTGTGCTAATGGAGGAGGAAGTGTGGATGTACAGGTAGCTTCACCTTGAGATGGTGTTTATCACTAGGATAAGACTGTGGTTAGAGCGAAGTTATTCTGAAGGGAATTAAACTGGCCTGTGATCCCAATTGCTTTTAGTTGCTGGAATGGATCAGGGGTGTTCTAGGCGTCAGCCTTGCTCTGTTGTGAAGTGATGCTAGAGCTCCTTTTGTGGGACAAGTGGAAAAGTGTTGTCCCAAGAGAGCACCACCTGGCTCTGAAGTGACACAGGTTGGGGGACAGCCCTGAAGCCTGGGTGAGCTGGTGTCCTTGCTTGCCCTGACTGCAGTTTGGGCTTTATGGAAGGGCTCAGGGGAAATGCGGTTGTTCGGAATCTACATTTGGCATGCAGTCAAGTCAATCTTCCTTTGTAACTTTCCTACACTAGGGGTGAAGGAGATTTGTGAAGTTAATTAGACTGCAGATTTGAACTTTCCTCATGGGTGTTGGAAACAGGCATTCTCCCTTCAGCTTATATGCATATAGAGCTGCTACACTGGACTTGGGATGCTCCTGGAATGAGAAATGGAGTGTATGACATATCTATCTGCTTTCCAGGGACTGCCTTGTCAGAGTCTGTGATTCAGCTCTTTGCCTTATGGATTAACTGGGAGTATTCATGTACTTTTAAAATTTCTTTTTAAACATTTTGCTGAGATGAAGTCTGTGCAGTTAATTAGAGCTCTGCCACTGTTCACAGAATGCTGGCTGTGCTGAGCAAAGCTCTTCAAACACCTTTTTCCTGAATTCGAACAGGCAAAGCACTGGGCTCTCAGGCTTTCTTGGCAGGCAGAAGTGGTGAGGTAAGGAGCTACTTGTTCCTGGTGGCATTTCTGTGCTGCTTGGGAAGACTGGCTGTGCAGTGAGGTGGAGCCAGCACTTCTCATCTCCTGGGTCTGGCAGAAGCATGGGGCAGAGAGTGGCTTACTGCTTTGCCAAATGCAGTCTGTCCCTACTGGGATCCACACATCAGAGATGTCCTCTTGGCACAGCGGTCAAATACCATTTTAGCAGATGCTTCATGCAAAATTGTCAGTGCTTCTAAGGAAGCTGTGCTGTAGCTTTGTTCCTCTACTCAATAGCAAATTCCTTCAGATTCCCAGGTTCTTTTATCTGTAACTGGTTCATAGTTCTGTATCCATATTTGAACCCTTTATGATCACTTCTTCCATCCCTTGATTCAGTGCATCCTTTCCATTTGCCCAGGGAACATCCCTCCAGCTTCTGCCCTCTTCTGACTGAGCAGCTTTCATGTTTTGCCTATCCTTGCCCAGAGTCAGTTCTGTTCAGAAATAGATTGATTCCATTTATCCATCTAAATGTGGAATGGTCCAGATTTGTATGTGAGAGCTGAGATCAAAAACTTGTTGTTTGCTTCTACTTAAACAAAATATGTTTTTTTAAAAAAATAATCTGAAGATGTTCCAAAATTTCTCCTGAAACATTTTTCACTTTCTTATATTTCAAAAAAGATTAGCAGAAACATGGAACTGCTTTGGCAGTTGTGGAAAGAAAATTAAAAAAACATGAGTTAAAATGCAACTGCTCAAGCCTGGGGGGCGGAGGCTGAAGAGTGTTTACTAGAAACATACTTGCTTGTGTGGCTGGGACAGCTTTCTGTTTGGGGAAATATTGCAAATCTATTCACTTTACATATGGACAAGTGGTGATATATCAGTGTACTGTGTATCGTGCGTGTACCCTGAGTACAGAAATGCCTTGTTCTCAGGAAGCTTCCATCTCTGGAGTGAAAGGCAGCAGCTATTTTTAGTAGTGTGCTGCAGCATTGCACAGGAGAGCACAGGATGATGCTGTTTCCCCAGCTCACTTCATGGATGACTTTGCTAATTTACTATGTGAGGACTGATGATGACAAACTAGTACTGCCAGAGGTGCACAGACACAGCTTCATGGTTTTTTGAAAGAAGTCAGCAAGGTTGTGCTGGGAAGCACAACTAAAAACAGCACTCTAAAACCAAACAACAAAAATTATTTAATTGGAGAAGAGTTCATAAAGTTATCCCCTGTAACTGTAAATGCTTGAAATTCCAGCTTTAGAAATAAATATTACAATGTGAAGCCTGGGCTGTTTCTCTCAGGTGCCCAGAAGAGTGGGCACTGAGATGTAGTAGCTGGTAGTCAGGATGGGAAATGTCCCCTGTGTAAAGAGACAGCCAAAGACTTGCATCTTTACTCCTGCTCACAGCCCTTTCCTGAAGATTTAACAGATTCTGACCAGGTACTGCCCTCTCTGTATGCATGAGATGTGTGCTGTAACACAGTAACATCAGTAACAACAATCCCACGTTTTTCTGACATGTGTGATCAATTGGAGATTAAATCCTAACATGAAACCTTACAACAAAAGGTTGCAGTGGGGTTACGCAGTCTTGTCAGGTTGCTGGAGTTCCAAAGTCAGCATTTTGCTTGGGTGATGACACCAGGACCATTATATTTGCTCTTCTGTTGACAGCTGCTCTGCTGATTTCCCTCTGCAAATAGTTTTGGGGTTTGCGAGTGTGAAGAGCCATGTTTAAGTGTGTTTAATGGGTGAAGAGCCATGTGAGTGCAACAGAACAATTTGTTTCTGCAGTAAATAGAAAAAGCAAAATGCAAACACACAGGGAAATCTCACCTCCTGCATTTCAATTGCTCATATTTTTTAGGAAAATGGTGTGGCTTATGTTTGTTGGAATTTTTATGCCTTTTCATAGTGTGTGCTTGTGTATTTCTTCTCTCCAGACTAGCTTCATTATTGTAAAAAGGCAGTTAGTGTGCCCAAGGAAATGCTGTTCACTGGGGGTGATAACATGTGGAATTTGGTGAGATAGTTACTAAAGAACATTATTTCAGCAGTTATCAGAGAACAGATATGTGAAATGTAAAACTGTTTAAACTTGGCAAGAACATCCAAGATCTGCATTTTCATGATTAGAAGTGCTGGAGTTATTGCGAAAGCAAAGCATAATTGCAACTTACTCTGTTTACCTGTTGTTTTTTTTTTTCCAAAACTGAAATATGCACAGAAAAACATTTGAAAATTAAGGATTTAAATGCAGTTTGAAGACCTGTGAAGAAACAGCCTTTATGAATTTTATAAAAGACTTGCTGGGAATGTTTTAGCAATTTGTACTGGAGCATCTGTAACAATGAACAGTGGTGCATAGTGGGAGTAGAAATCATTGTTGTGCATTTGTGACCAAGGATTTTCAGTTGTATTTACCTTATAAAGATGAAAAATATTAATCAAATCATTCAGTCGTGTTTTGAGCTCTGGAACTTGCACTCTTGCAGAGGATTTCAGACCATTTAGGATTGTGATTTAGTTTGTATTACCTGTCATTAGATCTTCAGTGCTGTACAGGGTTTAAAATATGACCAACATAATGGAACTAGTAATGTTTCTCTTCAGAGTAAATTAAGTAAATATTCAGCCTTTAAATATCCATGATAATTTCTCCTGTTGTTTACAAGGGACACCCATTGTGGTCATTAAAGGAGAACATATGGCTTATTGATACAATGTCAGCTTCTCAAGGTGTTTCCCACTCGGTCCGTTCTAGAACTGTTATCTGATATGCACTCTGGAAAAAATCGATGCCAAAACCAGTTCCCAGGTGAGAGCCTCACAGCCAGAAAGAAGTAAAAAGTGCCCTCTGGCCTTCCACGATCAATCACCTCCCCTATCCCCATGCTTTTCTTCTAAGAAATATTGACTTATATTTAGCTTACTCTGAAAAGGATGTCAAACTTTTAATGCAGTTTGTTGTTTTATGCAAACCTTTACAACACAGTTTGCCCTTAGTTAGAGGGCGTCCATGCTGGGTGGTGAAAGACTAAGCACTCTGTCCTTCATAAACTTTTTGACAGCTTTTAAAATAATAGTGTTAGAATAAATTTCAAAGTGTGGCCTTAGTAGCTTTGTCTAAGAGCTCTGACAGGTAAGAACTGGCAGGGTTTGCTGTAATCTTTTATAGTCTTATATTCTTGCATACAGCCTTATATTCTTGTCATAAGCTGCCTGTGAAGACTTCATAAAAGAGCAGTATTTTTCCACTCCTATTACAGGAGCAGTAGCCTCGGGCTAAAAGCAAGGTGGAGAAGCAAGAGGGTGCAATTTGGATTTACCATGGCTAAATTCAGCAGTGCCTGTTTAAGGGATTTTTACTTTTTTATTGAGTCATTCTGGATATGTATGAATTTTTTTGATTGTTTCTGTAATAGTTGCTGTCTTCAAATGCTCGGCATAATTCTGCTTTGCTTACCTAAAGTGGAATCTGGCTCATGAAGTTGTTGCAGTCTTACCCTGGCCTGAATCTGGAATCCATATTGGCATACTTAATGGAAAATATCTCAGGGCTTAAATAACTAAGCTGTAAAGATTTTCCTTCTTGTTATTCACCCCGATTTTAAAAGAAGAAAATAAGGAAGAACAAGACATTGGTAGAGTTACGCTGTATTTTATTTACATGGATATTCCGGTGTCCAAGCTGCTGTTTCATGTGAGGAGGGGACCTCTGTTGTGTAGCTGGTTCAAACACTTAAAAGTAGATGTGCCTGCCAGGGGTGCAAGATCTTCTGTTACAGGTGATACAAGCCAGAAGAATCAGCAGCTTCAACTCCAGCTCAGCCACAGAACTGAAACGAAGTCTGTGTGCATCAGCCACCAGTTTGTCATGGGACAGCCGTGGCAGAAGGACTGTGTTCTGCATCAGGGGGCCCCAGCCCAGTTGTGGGGGTCATCTTGCTCAGCCTTTTGGACCAAATGATCATCAAAATCAGCCTTCAGACAGGCTTTGAGCATTTTACTGAAGGAAGGGGGTTGGTTTTGATGTTGTTTGTTTGTTTGGGTTTTGGTGATACGGTGTCTTGTTTGGCTGTTTGTTTTTAATTAGGAAATCAAACCAGGATGTCCTGCCTTAGGTCAACACCTGAGACTTGGAATGGCACTAAGGTTCTGGACTGCTGCCAAGTAGTCTGCACCAAGAAGAAAGTCTTCTCCAGAAGTACTGTCTCTCCCATGACCCAATCAAATTCTACTTTTATTGCAAAGTACCTGCATTATAGCTGTGAGGGCCGGTTCCTGTAAAACTGTCAGGCTCAGCTGAGCTTAGCATAATGCAAACTTTTGTCTGCATTCCTGTTCCCTGACCCGAGTCTGCCCTGCAGTGACTGTATCTAGGGCTAGGAGAAGAGCTTGGCTTGTTCTGTCTTTAGTATGTTCATTCTTGGAATACTCCTATAGCTGTTCCAGGGTACTGCTGAATCTCTAGTACAGAGCTGGCAACTGATCACCAAAGAAACGTGTGAGAGAGGTAAGCCTCAAGCCAAAGACAATCCCCTAGGTGTGGGGATGGCCTTCCTCTCTTTGCCAGTCCTCACCATTACGAATTACTTAAAACAAACCTGCCAGTGGCAAGCAGTGACTTAAAAATGCTTGATTCTGGAAAGCCCTACTCACAGCCCTGCTGAGCAGCAGTTCAAAGATTGTTTTCATGCCTAGCATGTTTCACTCCTGCCTCTTCAGAGATCATGTTAATATTATCACCTCTCATCAAACACTAATCTGTACATCATTTGCCAATTGAAGCATGAGTAGGTTGCACAGATTTATTCAGCAAGTAGCAATTGCTGCCTAGACTCCGTGGTCTAGTTGTTAACAGCTGGCTGTTTGGGTTGTGTTTTTGTTAAGTGGAGAGCCTATTTATAGGCAGCAGAACACATGCACATCCTTGTCTGTGCTACTGCAGATCCTGGGTAATCTCCTCTGGTACAAAAGCATAGTCTACCAGCTAGCATAATGTGTACTAAAATCAGCGTGGGAGAGTTAGAGGTGTTGGGTTTTGTTATTTTTTTTTCCTCTTTCTATCACGATCTGGAAGCTTTGGAGCAGACCGATAAGACAGGGACAGGCTGCTTGCTTGAAAACTGGGGGCAAATGTTTCCCAGGATACAGAGCAAGCAATCTATGGTGGTAGTGTCTGACACAAAATGTCATTAAAAATATTCTTGTGGTAAAGGATCTGATTTTAAATAAGGTATTTAAAGTGTGTATGTGCATCACAGCCCATTCTTTACGCAGAGGAAGGCAAAGTTAGCTTTTGTTTGCTTCCTGAAAATTAGATGGCAGGTGAGGTATCTGTGGTGACAGGAGCCTGGGAGCTGTGTCATTCCTTCTCAAGGGCTGGAGGAGAAGAGGGTGTTGGCTAATACCCAGCAGAGGAAAACCTATCTGTGTCTGCACACTTGACACCATCACTGAGATGGGCAGTATGGCCTGGTGCCCCTGAGCACCCAGGAGTTTGTCTGCCACACTCTGCTATTCAGAGGTGCTGCTTGCTTGAGTCACTCTTTGTGCTGAAAATCAAACACTGTGATTCTAGCAGAGCACACAGTGAACTGCTAATTACAAAACTGAAAACAAAGTTAAAGAGAAAAATGAGCACAGCATAATTTCACATCGCGCTAAATAGCTTTATTTTTTTCTTTGGTTGCTTTAGTCTCCCTACTATGAGATGTTACGGTAGGGTGGGAAACTGGGTTTCTGCCACACACTTGTTACCCCCAGAGTTCACAGACCTGTGGGCTGCTTTTCTCTCCATTTGTTCAAGAAGGATTTCCCATGATCTTGCACATCATTCTACTGCTTTCATCTTTCTGCAGTTTTCTCTTCCCAACTCATACTTGTTTGCTTCATATGAAGGAAGTCATACTTTAATTCCATAACAGCAATTATTCTATCCGTGTGGGGGAAAAAAATCCACTGCTGTTCTGTATTGTGAAGAACACAGAACAACCTGGTTTGTCTGTCCTTTCCTTCTCTCCCAGTCCCTTGTCATGTAACAGTTTGGATAATAGTTTCAATAGGTGCCTGTGAAGCAGGAGCATGAAGAATTCTGCAGGGCACTGGAGTGAGCACAAGCACAGACTGGACTCCAGTTAGAATGATGAGTGTGCAATCCAGTCTGCTTCTCAGAGCACGGTCCTTGATTTTTCAATTGTTTCTGTCACTGACCTGCTTATACCTCTGCTCAGGTACTTCAATAAATACTACATGCATCTGTCTGCATTTCATATTCAGGCACACAGGCATAAATACTGATACACTAATTCAAATATATATGAGTAGCATGTGTGACATCCCAAGGATTTGTTTATAGAATCGCAGTACAGCATCCCCTGAGCATCACCTATGAGGAATACAGGAATGCAATGGCAGTGTGTTCTACCCTGACTGGCAATCCACTCCTAGCCAAGGATGCAAACGGATAGGCTCCAGTGCTTTCTGCAGGGTGCTGTGCCAGCGTGATACAGATGATGGGGAAGAGCTGAACAGATACTTAACATCTCTGTGTATATCTTCCCCATTCTGTCACAAGAGTACCTTGTATAAATAAATAAAAGAGATGCTGTTAAGTCATGCCAGTCAAAAAAAGTCTGAAGACAGACTCTGGCTGCCTGCCCGGTTGCACTAGGTTTTCTAGGCTATGAAGCATATACTTGTGTCTGAGAAAGCATATAACTGGTGATCCATGGACTTCTGGAGACCTGGGATGATTTCTGAAGGAGATGCTAAATATAAATAAGAAAGATTCTTGTAGTGGGACTTGAATCTACTCTGCAGGAATCAGCACCTCTGTTAAAAATGCAGAGATCTCTAAGCTGTAAGAAATTGACACCTATTTTCTCATTTATGGGAAACTTCAGGAATGCTGTAGGGCACTTGATGCCAATTGGGATAACTCTGCCTTTTCTCTGTCACACTGACACTGGTGGGACTTTGGTTAGTAAATCTGCAGGGTCCCACTGTCAGACTTGAGTTTGGTGTTGGGTTTTTTTGGGGGGTGGGGTGTTCCTTTCTCTCCAGATAGGGCTAGTAACAGGTCACTATTTCTTCAGTTAAGTGACTTCCTGTGGTTGGGATTTGGAAATCAGTAGAACTTTCTGTATTGCTGTATTCTGCTGTCCTTGAATCTCTTTTAGGAAGTTGGTGTCTCTGAACCACCTCTAGAATAATTGGAGGGCAGACATTCTGTGAGGTTTGTGCTTGTTTAAACAGTAAATTAAATTGCAGAGAAGCTGTACTTGCTCACGGATATGATGATTATGATATTAAAATGGTACTGAGAGGCCCACACCTCCTGCCCCCAAGGGAGTCCTTAATGGAAAACAAGGAGCTCTAACATTGCTGACCCTGTACAGTGTGTCCTTGGGGGGGTGTGGGGGAAACACCAACCTGCTGAAACCTTCCCCTACCATGCTCCAGCATGGAGGGCTTCAATGAAAAAGGAAAATGGTGCTAATCTTTGCTGAGGAGAAAGCACAGGCAAGTGTGGGAATGTTTCTATAGCAGAAGCAAGCCACCAATGAAAATGAGAAACAAGCCCAAGCTGAATTTCAATTATCGTAAGATATAAATTAAAAATAGAGCTGAAGCTTCAGATTAAAATGTTCACTTTTGACTACGTAGTTTTGACTTTGCTACATGAGCTTTCCTTGTGTTTTGATATTGTCAAAATCACTTTACAGCAACAGGTCCCAGTAGATTATAGTAACACCTTGTAATATTTTAGTTTGTTAAATTAAAGATTTATAGCAGCAGGGTATGGTTTGAAAATTACGCTTCCAGGAGTCTGGGAGTAGGGAGGAGGAACTGGGCGGTTGGTTCCCAATGGGAAAGGATGGGCAGAGGAGTGGGGTGTTGTGGGTCACGTTTAGTGCCAGCCCTGATTGGGAGCGGCAGCAGAAGCTCAGGACAGCATAAATCCTGCTGGAGCTACAGCCGCAGCCTAAAAAAACCAAATGAATTCCCCCTTTCTGGGTGGGACTTGAAGCCATCCCAGGTTTGCCTCTATGCGTTCTACGCAGCGTTTTCCCTTTGTCTGTTCCTCTGTCATAGCCCCGTTCTGCTTCGCTTCCCTTCTGACCACCACTATTCACCCTCGTCGACGTTGGGAGTCGGCACAGAGCCAGCTCTAAGGCCGGGTGCCTTTTCGCTTTCCTCTCCGCCGTGGTTCTGCGGAGGGGTTCAGGGGATCGTTTGCTCTTGGACCTTCTCTTCCCCAGGGCTTGCCCTTGGGCCGCTCCGGCTTTGTGCCGCTGGCGGCGGTCGGGGCTGGTTCATGCCCGGAGTCACTGCGGCTTCCCCGACTCAGCCGCTCCGGCCCCGCTCGCGCCCTATCACGGGGTGGCTCCCGCGCTGTGACCGTTGGGCGCAGGCCGGTGCCACCGTGGCCGCTGCGCTTGTGCAAACAGCGCGCGGCCGCTCTCCCGCACTCTCTGTCGCGCGGGCCGTCCTACGCACTGTTGCGTGCCTGGGTCGCGCGCTGGTGCGCGTGCCCTGTCCCGCGCGCTTTCGCGCGTTATGTCTCGCGCCCTGTCACGTGCGT
>WEIU01011727.1:487808-506609 GCA_013389925.1 Aegithalos caudatus | reverse complement strand
GATGGGGGAGGTGCGGAGCCGGGCGGCGATCGCCTGCTGGACGGCTGCGAGGTGCCAAGCGCGGCTGAAAGGCAAGCCTGGAGTGCCCTTCAGGAGGTCAACCTCTGCGTCACCAGGTTTTAGGCAGGATCCGCACTTAAACTCTCTTGACAGATGAGTTTCTAACCTAAGCGCCTCCAACGAGGAGGATACCACGATCCCCTGGGTTCTACAGTGTAATTATACTAGAGCTGGAAAAGATCTTCTCGTAATACTTAACTCAATCCTCTCTACTGAAATTGTGTTCACGGTAATATTTGTACCAGGGGTCATATGCAATCTTTTAGTGTCTAAAAGCCTAACTTTTTACACTTTGGAAATGTATTACCGTCTTTCATTTCTTCTTTCTTTGACTAAACAAGTATTTTAACATTTCCTCTTCGGTAATATTTTCACAATCCTTTCAGCCTTTCTGGCCCTCTCTGTATTCCATTTAGTCACACGTTCCAGTTTGCCACACTGAAGTGAATGCAAGTATCGCGTAGTTGCCGACGTAACATGTAGTGATCACATCTGCTCATGAGTGTCTGCAGCATGCACTTATGAAATCTTTGAGAGCATTTCTACATTTATTGTAGCATAGGGGGTTTTTTTCCCAGGCTGGAATCCTTACAGCAGTGTTTTGTATTGGAGGAAAAAACAGCTGAGCTTTTATCCCTAGATGAAGCCTCTTTGTCAATCACCTGATTTCAAGTAACTATCTAATAAAAGTGAATCTCTGTCCTCCATGTGCCATGAAGCATTGCTTAGGGCTTGGACAAGGCTGTCTGTGTTAAGTTAGTCTCTAGCCTGTTAAGAAGGAAATTCTGGATTTTTCTTTTTCTGCCTTAATAAAGGTTTCAGCAAGATTTCTCATAGCAAAGGTTATAACACCATGTAACCTTGATATGCTTCTTTGGAATTCACTTTGCAGGTAAGCAGTGTGAGCCTTGGCGTCCCAAGGGGTTGTTCCTGGTTGTTTCCCCTCTGTCCAGACTGAGGATTCAGAATGCCTCTTGGGGATCCTTCAGTCCATTCCATCGATCATGTTTCTCACAAAGCAGAAACATCCGTGTGTTGTGAGGGAAACTAAACTGCCTCACTCAGGGTCAATGGATGTCAAGTTGGTGTGTTTGCCTTGAAAGTCCACCTTGTCTTGCACAGGGGTAGTGGTGAGGATGTTAATTGGGTTGTAACTGGACTTTAGGGTTCTCTGACAAGTGACTTCTGCTCTTTTGGGACAGAATATGCAGTCTGTAAATGTGTGAAAGCTTGGAAGGGGAGGCTGACACCTACAAATGATCAATCACTTGTTGGTTCCTCCTCTCTTGGCTGTCCTGCATCATATTCCTTCTCTGTGGGAGGGTGGACGTTGTTTGCTAGCTGGGCCTCAGCTCAGGCAGAGCCCCTTGTTCCCTGGGCAACTCTTAAGGTTGTGCAGCAGGGAAGGACATTGGCACTAGACTGCTGCTGAAGCCAGAGGGGATGGGAAGACAATTTGCATCCCCCTCTTCAACCTCCCGGGCCGGATTAAACGTTTCCTGGGGGAAACATTAAAAGTGTGCTTTCTGGTCTGTCCCCTGAGTGCATAATGGGAATTCCCCCCCAGCTCAGTGGCTGAGAGAGCTCTGCAGCAGGTGCAGCACAAAGCAATGGCATAATTGGCCACGTGTTGCCTCCACGTGCACGAAAGGGCTCACACAGGAACATGCACACAGCCTGGAACTGTGCTTTCTCTCTGGGTCCCCTGCTGGGATTTTGTGTTGCTTTGGCCACCTCTGCCATCCCTCTGCCATCGGGCCTGGGCTGGTCCTGCCCTGGAGCACGCTGGCAGCTTCTCTGAGCTCTGTGTCCAGGTTACTCTTTGGACAGCTGGTGGTTGATGTACAGAGTTAAGGCACTTGCCCTAAAGCAGGTCAGAAATGTCTCCATACATCTTTCTGGGAATTTTGTTTAGCATGTTCTTTTCCTACAGGCCAAGCCCTGCCTTGATGTTTGTAGCCTCCCAGATGTTTGGATGATTTTTTTTTCCTGTGGTATGTTGCTGTGTAACCCAGCAGGCACAACACTTGATCTTGTTCCTCTGCAGCTTAAAAAGATCTCTTGTCTTTACAGACATTCAGAGTAGCGACACATCTGCCTGTTATATTCTCTCACTTTATACCTTGTGCTTTACTTTGGGTTTCAGTATCTTATTTTAGCAAGCATAGATGCGACAATGAGAAAATGGCTTGTTACTATCCTTGGATTTTATTCTGATATTGCAGCTGGTTGATTTAGTTATTTTTTTTTTACTTAAGGAAAAAGGCTGGAACTTACCTCTTAAAGGTGCTACTTCAGAGTGACAGTGCTGTGCAGGGAAAGAGTGAGGATGAAAGAACAAAAAGGAATGGATGCTGGATAGTTCCCAAAGAGAAATGTTTCCTGGTAATGTCAGGCTCACTTTTTACCTGAATGTGTTCCTCAACCACAACATCATAGTAAGTAATCAAGAGTGATAAGATAAAAATGTGTATGTGTGGGGGTTAAGGGGGTTGTGGGCCTCAACTTTCCAGTTTTCCTGTTAGCTTTCTGAAGCATGAACTCTAAAACTCAGTTTGCTCAAATTCATGGAAATCTGCAAACCGCATTGGGTCATAGAGTGGTTTGTATTGGAAGGGGACCTTAAAGATCACCTTGTTCCAGCCCTGCTTCCATGGATGGGGACACCTCTCACTAGACCAGGCTGCCCAAATCCCCATCCAGCCTGGCCTTGAGCACTTCCAGGGATGGGGCATCCACAGCTTCTCTGGGTAACCTGTTCCAGTGCCTCACCACCCTCACAGTAAAGAATTATGTGATTAAGTAAAGATATGAGACCTTGTACTGTTATTAAGCTAACTAATTATATAAGATATGGTGTTGAAATTTATACAGCATGAGTTGTTTTGGAGAAAATCCCCAGCTTTACCAATCCTGTACAGATTCTTGGTGGACCGTAACTAACAGCTTAGAACACTTTCCAAATAATTGAATGAGCCAAGTAGTGTGTTTTATTTTCCCAAATGTGCAACTTTCCCCTCTGATCTACACAGAAAATAATGTGAACCCGACAACAGGATAAAGTACTTTACATGATCTCCTAGTTTGAGATGACAGCGAAACACAGAAATATTTTCTGCTTGTTTTGCCACAGAATGCACTTGAAGAACAGAGCTGCTTAGTGAATGACAGACTGAAAGTTGTCTACTGAAGAGAAATTATCTGACTGAGTGTATGTCTATGTACATTGCTAATTTTGAGATTAAGCTGCTGGGTTGTGATGATGAACAACAAAAATTGTTGGCTACAATTGTATGTGCTCAGCTTGTGATTTTTGCACAAAAATATGGACAGCATGAAATGTACCTATTGTTATTTATTTTTTGAAAGGTGATGTCTAATTAGCAGACTTAATTATTTTATGTCTGTTGAAAGCAACAATAAGGCTTGCAATGTATTGCCTTTGGGGTTTTTTCAGTACTCATTACAATGTTTCCTGGCACTCATCAACACTTCTAAATTACTGGGAAGAGTGTAATTAATCATTCACTTCCTTATGCTTCCTACTAGACAAACACAGATCATTGCAGGCAAGTTGAAGTAAGCCATTTCAGATTTTCAAAACATGCTTCAGCTAGTGGAAATCTTGGGGTAAGCACTCTTTCAAACATTCCATCAACAGATTACAGCACAAAAGGTAACTCAGTGCCTGACTGTAACAGGATTTGATGACAAACAGTTTATGAGTTGTCTCTGAGGAAGGATTTCTGTCACTAAGTCAATAAAAATTCAAGGAAAAAGTTTATGGGATTTCTTTTCAGTCCAGCCCAAGTGCATCTCAAGGCAACTTGGGAAAATAGAGTTCAAGTGTTAGAAACCCCAAATTCTGAGCCAAACCTTGTCAGCTGACAGTTTTTTATAGGGATTTATTTAGGTTTGCTGTCATATACAGCAAACCTAAAGAAGTCATATACATAAAAGTTCTGTTTAGGCCAAAAAGGAAAAGTAAACCAAGTAGACAAGTTCAGACTACAAAGATCAGAGTTTTTATCTTTATTCTGCAAATATGGAACATTTGGAAAGCATTGCGTAAACGGAACTTATGCCAAGTTTTCTGAAATAGTTACCATCTGATTTGTCTGCATGATATTTACTTGGTAAAAATGCATATTGCTCTGTTTTTGGAAGTGAGAGCTTACCCATGAACTGCAACCTGTAGGGACAGAAAGTATCTTCTTAAATGGTTTGTCAGCAAAAGTTTAAAGCTGCTGCTGTCCCTACCCACCCAAGCTGCTTCACAAACTGGCATCACCTCTGGAATGAAAGCACTCGCCGCACTTGGAGAACAGCGGCCAAATGTGTATAATGTGCTGCCCCGTGAGGAGGGGAGGGAACAAGCTGGCTGAGAACTGAGTACGAGTACATAGCCCAATTTCTTCTGAAAGAACGAAACAATCCTTTTATGTCCTTGTAGGAAAGCAACAGCTTTCTGTTCTCCCTCTGCAGGCTCCTTTTCTAGAAAACTGTTCTTCAAAAGAGTGGAGTGCAGCAGCATGCTTCAGCCTCCAGGATTCACACCACTAGCTTTAGGAAGTACAACTGCTTTTGAGTTATTGCTTAGAGGAATGATAATAATAAAAGCTGACTAGCTTAAAAAAAAAAAAAAAAGGACCTTTGAGCACTGTCATGTAACTGCTGATAACAATGATTATTATGTTTATCTTGCCAGTTTTAACTTTGTTGTCAATTACCACATTTCACCATGGATTCTGGTCTCTAAGAAATCCATGCTAAAATGAACATTTGTTTCAGCGAAGGCTTCCAATTGAATGCAAGCCACAAAGTGTTTCTTTTAAGTTGGATATGAGTGGGGTTGTTTTTTTTTTTCTCCTCCCTTCCTCTGAAGGAGAGAAGACAAGTTCTGGAAGCTTGGTTGATGGTCTAAAACATGAATAGCATGAAGTCTCTTTAGTGCTTCTGTGTTAAATGCTGTTTCAGAGCCATTGCTACTTAAGGGATTGAAGTAGCAATGCTGAATACTTACCTAAGACCTATGTTCCCAGTTAAACATAAGAATTGACCTTGCCACGTATGGAATATATCAACAGCTTTGTTTTGTTTGTTTATTTTGGTTTTTGTCTGATTAATCTTACTGTATTAATGCTTATGATACAATGTCTTTAGGTTTTGGAGGGGTAAAACCTGCCATGGTAATGGAAGTAAAAGCAGTCAGATAAAGCAGAGTGTCTGTCCTTGTCTGCAGACTGGGAAGTATTTGGGCCTGTTTCAGGCTGCAGTGCTTGGACTCAGCTTGTTGAAGGCACTTGGCCAAAGACCATCCCACACCTGCACTGTGAAGGCCACAAAGGCTCGCCAGGGGAATGATGGGACACATAGGTGCTTTGTTTGGGCCTGTATAGCCCAAGTACATTATCTTTAACCCTTCCCCTTTAGAGTTAAATCTTGTTTCTTTATATACCTGGTAGTAAAGGAACTTTAGTGTTTTCAGTACTGCAAGAGTCCTAGAAGTACATTTGAGTGGATCTCCATATGAGGGAATTACAAGGAATGGGTCCTATGGGCTTTTAAAAAGGGAAAGGAAAAAAAAAGGGGGAATGTAATTACCACCCTGGCGATGATTCCAGTCCCTGGAGGAATGACTGTTGCGTGAGGGCTGTCTATGGGACAAAGTGAGTTCGTAATCTGTTTGTAGTGGCAAATTCCACGCTTGGCTCATTATGATACCTCAGTCTGAGTTAATTATAGAGTTTGGGATTGGGGGTGAGGAGAAAGACCAGAGTGAAAGCCTCTCTCAGAAGATCTAATTCAAAGGAAAGCAGAGGGCAATTCAGTCCCTTTTCTTCTCTCTGACGCTTCAGCTGCTGAGAGCGCCGCACCCTTACTCAACACAGACAGTGCCGTCCCTGGAAGGTCCTGTCATAAGAACCCTGTGAAGCAACCTATTGTTGCGTGCTGCTCTGAGCTGGGTACCCTTCAGGGTTATAAACACTGCTGAGATGTTCCGGCATTACTTATTTTCAGATCACTCTCATATTGATGCATTTCCTTGCATGCTTTCTGTTTGTGACCTATTTTTTGATGCGTTTCACATCTGCTTTAGCAGCTCTTTGACAACCAGAAAATAGGGCTGTTTACTGAGTTCACAGCTGCTGCTAATATCCGTGCAACTAGCCAGAGCTGACTGTTTTCTTGCTTAGCTCATCCTGTTGAATGAACCTCTCCGCAGGGTTTGTTGCAAGTTTGTTTCAACTGGAATGCTATCAAAAGTTTCCACACATTTGTGAAATTCTCATGCATCAGCCTTCCTAGAAACCCAGAAACATATGCACCCTCACTAATTCCAGTAACTTTCTTCTGTTTCCCATGGCTTAACTACATCAGCTTTTCACAGATAGTGAAAACAGCCTGTTGTAAATGGGATGAAATTCCTGCTGTCGTTAGTTAACACTAATGCTCCTGACAGCTTTGCACTCGAACAGAGTCTTTAAGGAAATGAGTCTACTCGTCTAGTTTAAGGCCACTAATACCTATCAGCTCACATTGCAGTGTTTCATTGTGGTAACTCAATTACCTTATTTTTCACTTTTTTTTTTCTTTTTTTTTTTTTTTTTTGTATACAGATGATGGTTGAAGAGAGATAGGAATGTAAATTAAGCATTTCCTTGTATCACCTTCAGTGAGTGGATTGATTGCTCAGGATGTATCATTTCTCAATGAGGCTGTATCCTGTCAGGTTGAATTCCTACCTGTGCTGTCATCTGAGTGTCCGTGGGTGGTTTGCAGCTTGCTACTCTTGCAGTTCATTGCACTATGGATTAGTTACTCTCAGGACACTTGTTCCCACCAAAAAGAGATGTTCTTGGACCTTTGTGGTGTAGGTGCAAGAAGTCACAGCTGTGTGAGGTCTGGGCAGTTTGGTTTTGTTGTTGTTTGGTTTGTGCTTAGGCATTGCATAATAGCACAGTATGGCTGGCAGCTGGTGTGTGTGCTTCTGGAAGTGAACAGAGGTCCCAGTCTCCATGAAACAATTAAGCTGGGGGGACACTTCTTCAGTTCCAGCTGTTTGAGCCCCTCCTGATTTTATAATACTGTTCAGTGCTGTTATTGATCATCTCCCAAGTGCTCATGTTTTTTATAATTGTTTCCTAAGCCACGTCGTGGATCTCAACTTTCAAGCCTTTCTATGTCCTTGTGAGGTAAACGTTACCAGGTTTGCTGTGATCTGAATTACAGATGTGGATGCAGAGGCACAAAGGGTATAAAAGATCTGCCAAAGTCATTTTAGTGCATCAGAGACAAAATTAGGCAAAAAGATTTCTGACTCCCACCTGTGTCCTACTCTTCCAAGCAATTTTCATGCTTCATTCAATTTTGGAACTTCTGCTGTCACGGTATCTCACAGGTAGCTTTCATTTCTTAATGGTTTTGAAGATTGATTTTCACCACTCCCACCCCCAGTTCATTTCCACTTGTTAATGAAGTATATTTTGAATTTTCTTTGGTCCATTGCAAAGCTCCTGATGGTGACTCTAAAGTATTTACTGCTGCACCTTAGACAATGAGAGAAGATGTGGTGACCAGCCTCTACTCTGATTTTACCAGCTGCAGCCAACAGGAGATACCAGACCATTTGATTGAGCTCTTTGTAGATGGACTAAGTAGGCTTTTCATTGCTAATAGGCTTTTCATTGTTCCACTTCAGATGGCCAGTGTTGTGAGGTAGCTTAAAAATATTTCTTGTGATAGTTAACTAAACTTGGAATGCTTCGGTTGTTTGCTTTATGACAATGACAAGGTGAGTGCCCATCATAGGAAGCTTTTGAACCAATTCTTGGTACCCAGAAGTTGTTGTCCACTGAAACCTAGATACACAACAAGCTTCTCTGAACCTCTCTTTCTTTCACCTCTCTCAGATACTCTGGGAAGTGATATCTTGGTTCTTGGAAATTTGAGATATCTGCTTGTTTTGATTTGTTTCAAGGGGAGCCTGGATGAGTAGCTGATACTAAGTACTTGAATTTGAGATGGCTAAATCTGTCTAAGCAAAACCCCACCTCCGTTTAAGGCAAAATGTAACGGTGCTGGAATAAACGGATTGGGAGTGGGCATTGTGCAGCTGAAATTGGGCAATGAAGTGCCTTCTATTATTTTACACAAGTCTCAGCATTGCTTTGCTGTACTGGGAGGTAGAAAGAACCAGAAATTAATCCAGTCAACACAGCAGTTTGTGGAGGTCATGGTATGTACACAACTCATTGACTCATAGATTCCTTGCCAAAACATCACCTCTTCTACATCTGTGAGTGTCCTCTAATCTTTCTGCATCAAAACTCATCTTTGTTCCTTTAGCATTTTTTCCTCTCTGAATTCATTCAGCTGGAGAGATGGCAGGTATTCATCAAGGCAGCTCTCCACTTCTTACCCAGGCTGTTCTGATGAACCCTTAGCACCCTTCCATTTGGTCAGGAAAATTTCTTTCTGGGGCTTTGCTGGTGTATCACTTTCTAGCTGCAGTAGGACAGTGTATGGATTGGTAAGCTGGCACCTGTGGACTTGACCCGTAAAGGCTCATTATGTCCCTGGGTGGTTGCTGGAGAGGACTGGGGAACAGTGCAGGCAGAAAAAAACGCTAAAATACAACAAATGTCTTCCTCTATGGGGAGATTCACCCAGCTGAAAAACAGCTGAGGCAAAAAGAGACCACTGGAAATAGTCCACAGCTCGATAGTGCTCAACTCTGCCCAGGTACCTTGTGCAGTCGTGTTCTGTGTATCTTCAACCATGGGGACTTCACACCTTCTCTAGGCAACTTGTGCCAGTGTCCAGTCATACCTGCAGTAAAAGTTTTATCTTAAAAGGACATTTAAGTAGAGTTCAATTTGTGCCCACAGCAATTAGAAAGGAAGAGGCAGTTGCGTAGGTGGATTTTAGCAAAGTCAGGAGAAAGGAAACAAAGCATTAGATTGCAGTAAAACAGAATTCTGTAGCAAAAAAATGATGAATTTCCATTGCACAGTGCAAATCAGCAGACTCTAAAGACTGGAAGAGGGAAATCCTTCCAGCCCCAGCTGAAATAGATGAGGTAGTTCACACCTCTCAGAATTGCAATTTGAGGCAGCCTGAAACATGATGGAGAGTGAGCTATGTCAGCATATGCTTTGGAGCATGTTCTCAATTTTATCTGTACATGAGAGCACAAGAAAATTTTCTTATTTTTCAGAGCTGAGCTGGATTTCTCCAGCACAATTCTGTGGCAATGGGCAAATTCCACAGGAAAGCTTTACAGCCACAGAACATATAAAGTCTGGAACATGGATAAACTGGTTAGGATAAAATAGAAACCAGCAGAACCCTCTGCCAAAATCTGAAGTGAAATGAATAGAGGTTCAAAAAAAGTTCATTCAGTATGCCTGGCTCCTTGTTTCCGTAATTTAGGAATAATTACATTTTTGTCACTAACATTGTTTTTAAATGTCAATAGAAACCAGACAAGTATATTTGTAAACCCAGCCCTGTCACATTGAATATATTAGGTTTTCCAGTACCAGCCTCTTTTAAGTAAGGCTGAGGAAGCATTAAAAGCTCAGTAACTCTCAAGTGTTAGGAAGCTATTGAAAGAGCTTGTTAGGCTTTATGACAAGCAGGTTGAAATATAATAGGCCTGGAGCTTTGTGAAGGAGCCGGAAAGCTGTGGTTGAAGAGAGGACAGTGCCCAAGAGTTTGTAGACCAGATGATTTGTGCAAAGGGGATGTTGGAAGTTTGAAGGCAAAATAAACAAATGGGGCTACCCACAGGGACAGCGTTAAGCTGAGACCGAAGTGCTACCTTAGCTTGGTTTCTAAACACCAGTTAGTCTGTCTAACCAAAGAAGGCATTTTCAGTCAAAGTTTCTTCCTGTCCACACTCAGGCCAAGGAGCCATTTTCTGTTACCTAATTGAGCACATTTCTTCTGACCCAAGTTTCCTTAGCCTTTTACCTAGTGAGACTGCAGGTCATTCAGAGGGTCTTTCTGCTAATCCAGAATAGCGCGATTCTCTTCTGACAGCCCTAGATGGGTTTGGTTAACTCTGTCCTTCCCTACAGCTCTGTTCTTATCTCTCTGCTTTGGTACTGTGCTAAACTAGGCTGCCGTCTTTATACCAATCCTTCATTTTCTGGTGAAAGCTTTTTTGTTCTGATGCCTTGTACTAGACCAGCTTGGATACCTAGGAAATCTAAGTTAGCCTCTGGCAAAATGGATCCTGCTAACCCAACAGACGTATTTTCCATGCTCTTGGATCCTCTGCCGTGGCACCAGCAACAAGAAAAATAAATTAATAAAAGTTGTTCCTAGCGTTTATAGTTTTGAATGCAAATTTGAAGATGTGAGCTGAGTGCAGTAATAACTTGGAGGCTTCTTTGGGCTGTAACTTGGAGGTCTGTACCTAGTCTTGTTCATATCACCCTGAGATTAAGAACTCCCCATGAATATTTTTTTTTAAAAACCCTTGATCTTCAATGGAGATGCATAGTAAAGAAAATGTAACTTGTAATAATCACTGCATCCAGGTCATGGGGTCAAATTCTATGTAATTCATAGACCTGTCAAAATGTAACTGAGCTAAAGTTATCTACCACTTTAACACTAGATTCTGGAGGCCCTGAGCATAGGTATGGTCACTAGAATATGTCAGCCCAAGAATAAGTTCCTTGAGAACTGGATCAGGGAGCTGTTACAGCTAAGCAGTTGTTATGGCTGTTGACGGCTAGCTAGAGAATATTACACTACAGTAACTCAATTTTTTCCCAAAGGATAGGATTTTCTCATGCTTATTTCCTTTTTTACAGATATGACAGATCTGGGATATGTGAAAGAGAAGAGAATGGGGAAGCAGGAACATTTTAAAAAAAGCCCAGTGGTTTGAAATCGTAGCTTTCTAATACCTTTTTGAATTATATATATGTGTTCTCTCTCTTTTACATAACATAGCTGGTTGGGGGAAAAAATCTTTCCTGTTAAGGTTGTAAACTGCCACTGTTTGTTACCGAACTTTCCAGATCATCCCTTGTAAACCTAAGATTATTTTCCCTAATCCCTGCTGCACCTTGAACACATCACCAGGCATTCACCAAAGAAAGGTTAGTCCCAACTGCCTCTGCAAGCACAACATCTCTGAGTCACTACAGACATTCTTTGTGTAATTCAATGGTCCCTGAGCAGTTCCAAACAGGCCAACTCATTCGAGCCCTACCAACATATTCCTCGCTGAGTCAGGAAGGACACAGAGCCATTGTGTGTGCCTGCTGTCATGCAGAAATATCACTGTCTGTGAACAATACCAGATTACACCAGTCAAGACCCACTCTGAAGGGAATTTCATCATTAAAAACCAGAACAAAACTAAATAATAATCAGAGTACTTGACAGATACCGGGTATATAAACCTACATTCCTCCAAAGTCACATACCTGGGGGGTGTTTGGAACCATCCTGGCAGCAGTGCATGGTTACACCACAAAACAAGGACAAATTTCTTCACTCTATGTTTATTTATACCACATCTCTGGACATTCTCCTCTTACTAAGTGCTGTAGCTGGAACCTGTTCTTCCAGCTCCATTATATAAAGGTGAAAATCTCAGCTTTAGAAACCAGCATTGCTGGACTTGAAAAACATTTCTCCCATTTCATAGCTCAGGAATTCATACTCTGCTACTGACCAGCTCACTGCCTTTCCTGTAACTGAAGTTTTGTTATGGTAAGTTGAAGAATTCTGTGAAAATTTAGAATTACCTTTTATTTTTCACATTATATATTTTCTAGGGCTTCTTTATTTTACTGGAGGGATAATGAAGTAATCTCAGAAGAGTATCTTATTTGCTGATTGTGTGGTAATCATCATATGCCTAATACAAAGTATGTATTCCCCATCTTAATAATATTCTCCTGGAAGCAAGGTTGGAGTCAGGGAAAACTCCTGTGTAGCTAACCTTGGCAGTGTTCAGTGTGTCTAGCAGATGCCAAGTGCAGTATTCTGGAATAAATCATTGCTTGCTAAATCTTAGCTAATATAACAAGTAAAATATAAGAATGTGTTGTTTTAGCAAATGCATGCTGTCAGATCTAATCCTGGGTTTCCAGCCTCTAAAAATGCAGGTGGTGCATATTAGTGATGAAGTGAACAGTTTGAGGAGGAACTTAAAAGTATCCTAAATTCAAATTACTTGATGTAGAAACTCGAAACGCTTATATTCATGGGAAAATTTTCTTTTCCTTTTTTTTTTTTCCTAAACCACTCAAGTGCAGACATTCTTCTTCGTCTTTTACTACCACTTGTTTGTGGGGAGCAGGAGGTTTTGGAAATTTGAGAAGATAACTTGTAGCTCTGTAGAGCTTTCACTAGCTCTGTTTGGGCTGTAATTTGCAGCCTGAAAGATATAGATATAAAGAAAACACTTCCAGGAAATAATGTGGCTTAGATTAATTGATGTTGCTGTACATGTTTAAGTCAATTACTCAGAGGAAACACAAAAATTCTTAAATGTTTATAGTACCTAAAACCATATAAATAAAGTACTGCTCTCCAAAACTTAGAGAAGTTTTTATCTTAGGAGGATTAAGTGCCTTCACTTATTTTCTTCAAAGAAAACAAAACTAGTATTCTGTCTCTTTTCTAATTTTTACCAGGATAATTATTTTTCTTTATAGAAAGAAAAAATGAATGTATTTAGTATACAGTTGATACTAAAGATTAAAGTATCTTTATACATTTGCTGGGCAGTAGCTTGCTTGTTTTGTACACTGATAAATTTTGAGGTAAAATTTTATTAATTTGTGTCCATTTTCTATTTTTAGGTTCATATTCAACAGTAAAAAATGTATGGGAAAGGACTTGAGAAAGGATGGTGGGGGAGGATGGGAGAAAAAAATTAAGTGAACTTTAAGGTCAGTGTTATAAAGATACCCTCTAACCTGATTATTGTCTGCCCTCTGGAGAGGGGAGAATCTTACACAGCTGTATTAAAGCTGAGAAAAATGAGAAGCTGAAGAGGAAATTGCATTACTCTCTGAGTAGGTTATATTGTATGTTAATGAGTGATGGCTACTTCGATTCCTTAAAAAAAACACCGCTGGAGTCATGTAACTGAACAAGGAAAGGTAACTATAAAAATCTTGCACCTTAGCCATGAAAGTGAGGTGAATATCACTTAGTATACAACTGATTTCTCTTTTGTAGGAAGCCAAAGGCAGTCCACTAAGAGGAATGCATTGTTTACAGGTTTGGAAAGGTTTGTTCCATATCCCAGCAGTAATCATCTTATGATGCCATGGTAAAATCTAAATGGTACCTTACTATTTTCACTAAATCTGCAATTTCACTTTCCTGAGGCCCCAAGGTTATTTTCTAGGCAGAGGTGCATTTCAGCAAAGAGAAGTTGTGAGGGAGCTGAAGAGCAGGCTTCTCTCGTAGGTAGCCTGCATCACCCACGTGAGCTGCAGGGCTGTGTCAGTCAGGGGAGAAGAGCATTGGGGATGGTGTGAGTCTGTCCTGTTGGCTGGTGCCTCAGCTTACGCCTTCCCCGCTGTCAGGCAGCATGTAGATTTTTGGATAGGGATGATGGGGTGCTGAGAACTGAGTGTTGGAGAATGGAAGAATCAAAGGAGTGCACCTTCACCCGATCTTCACCATGATGGCTAAGGACAAAGGGATCTCACTGCTTGATTTTTCTGTGGTAATGGGCTTTTTAATCTCAAGTGGCCTACCTTTATGTAAAGCCTCTATCCTCTTACTTTATTCAGAAAGCACAAGATGTTTTTTGATTGATTCACACTGAAGTGCTCACATTGAAAATATTTCCAGAGTTACATGGTGTAGAAGAAATACAAAATTAAAGTCCTTCAGTGTAGAAGTATACATGAAATGATGGATATTTCTGTAGCTTGGAAAAACGGGTTGTCCTTCAACTCCTTCTACTTCAAATCCATTCTGGGAAATTTTCTCAGTAAATGAACACTGTTCAAACCTTCAGTCTCTTTGCTGGGTAGAAGGACAAGTAACATTTTTACAACTTACTCTCACAGTTGTAATGTGCATATTAACAACACTTAAATTGCTTGCCTGTTGCAAAGTAAAAATAGATGCCTTTAATCAAACTATTCTTCATACACTAAATTCCCTATTTTGATTTTTATCTATGCTTAAACTTCAAATGCAAAATTGTACAAGATGCTAATTTTGGCACATTTATTTGAGAAGTAGCATGTACATTTCTGGTATGTACATTAAATTTTATGTCTAATTTAGTGTATCTATTTTCCTTAGTTATTAGAGGGGCAGGGCAAGAGAAATCCTGGACTTAGGGGTGTAGTTGCTAATGTTTTGATTGGTTGCATTGACAGAGTAATACTGTTGGATCTCTTGAAAGTGTTTTTGGTGCAGAGTGCTTGAAAATAATTAAATAGAAACATTACTGCACAAGAAACCATCATTTTTAGCTAAGCCTGATACAAAGAGCAATGAATGATTTGCTGCACTGCTTTGAAATGCAAGAACTTAAAACACAGGCACTGGTTTATTCTGCCTTTTGTTACACTGAGGGCTTTGGAAATGTGCAGAGTAGAGAACACAGACTTTTTTTCCCCTCTTTTAACAACTGAGGGTTTAGAGCGGCTGCTGGCGCAGGAGGAAATGCCATTAGATAGATACAAGAAAAGCCAATATTCCGTGTTATTCGTGCAGACAACTAACATTTGAAACTTGCACGAAGTGCTTCCACTTAAAAGCTGTCAGTCACATTGGTTATAAAAAGCCCAGAGCACTCAGGGACTGTCAATCACTTCTTAGGAGAGAGAGCTGACATCTTAACATTTACTTTGCCAGTATTTACCAGATGCAGAAAACCAAAGGGTGAAAATTCAAATGAAAACACACAATCTTGCTGATCATATAATACAAGGGAAACATTTGGATCAGTTACTATAGCTGCTCACCTAGGAGCCTCCAATCCCAAGAAGGTTTTTCTCTCTTGCTCTATGAATAGATCTGTTGCAGGCTGGCTCTGCCGTGTTGCAGGGAAAAGGCTTTTGCACAGTGTCTGTGGAGGGCTGTCACAAAGTTGTCAGGTGAGGAAACAGGATAACTCTGGCCCATTATGACTAGGGGAGTAGATGAAATGTGCAGAGGACTTGGAAAGGGCACATAAAGGGCATCTACCTTGCTTTTTTTCTTATGGTAATAGGGATGTGGGTGTTGTAATTATCAGGCTGATGGCATATTCTCGTGCAAGCAGGGGATTGGCAAGGGAAGGAAGAAGAGAAACCAGTTAATTCAAATACATCTGATTTTTTTCTATACATTTCTAGATCTAGTTATCCCTGGATTACCCTGATGCTTTAGGTACTGATCCTGGTGCTTCAGTGGGACTGCAGCTGTGGGTAGCACTGTGAATTCAGCAGCTGGGACCTCTGGTGAGAACCACTGTTTTTGTCACAGAGCAATAGGTATAGGTGCAGCTGCGAGCAAGGTGTAGAGATGGTGTTCACACATTGCAGGCTTATACACATGCTGCCCTACTGGAGGTAAAAGGAATGTTGTCCTTTAGGCTGCCTCCAGCAGTTCACTCGACCTGAGCACCCAGTATTGCATTCCCACAGCTGCATGCATCTGAAGGCATCCATGGGACTTTTGCTCCATCTTTGACCAGACTGTCAGTCTAGGTCAGCATGGCCAAACACAACTATAGATATATTCATAACCCTGCTTTAAATATAGTCATTCATGTGAGTGCCTGTTTACCAGAGTCTTCTGGAAACAAGCAGCTTCCAATGTTTGTATCTCTCGGAGTGGTGCAACCAACATCTGCAGCAAGTTGTTCACTGATTATCCCAGATTTTGTTCACTGTGTGCATCCAAATGTTAAGTCTCACAGTCCTAATACAGCCTTTGGTTCTGCAAGTCATCTTCCGTGTGGAGTTTCTCCTGCCATTTGGAGTAGAATTTTGTCCCAGATCAAAACTCTAGATGAGGTTTTTGGAGAACTACTGTAATTGTAGATACTTACTTATGAATTTCTGGAACCAATGTCATGTTCCCATTCAGTTCCCATTGTAGTCAATGAAAGTTAAATCAATGTAGTTTATGGAATCATGTGATTTGGTTTACTTTGGAGCAGACACTTTTCAGCTGACAGCAGAATAGTTCTATAATCTTCACTGACTGTAATGAAGAGGTCTCCTTTGACTGTTGTAGGAATTCATACACTTACTGCATATTAAGTGTCTTAATCTTGAACAAATCCCACCCTTGCAGCCAGATGCTTAAGTGACTCTGCCCATTTGGAAGACTTCCCTACTGGAATTATAGCCTTGTCTTGAAACTCATATTCCACACACAGGGAGCTGCCATATCTGCTTTCATTGCAGGGCTGTTTGACATGGTATGTACACACTTTAACCTTTCAGGCATCTTTAACTTGCATAAAGACAGTCCTACAGCTGTGGCAACCCCAAGCCCACTGTGGCTAAGCAGCCAAGTATTTACCAGTTACAGGAGATCTTTCTCTCTGTATTTGTGTGTCAGGTTTATATATTAACCAGTGGTATGAAGAATACCAATTTAGATTACGAAATATGGGTAAACTAATTACATGATAATCAACAAGGTTTTGCTGCTGTGAATGTGTATACATGCATGGAAACTGTGTTATGGTCACAGGTTACTGTAGGGTTCAGGTAGAACCTTCAGGTTTGATCAATAACAATGTGTCTGGGGACTTGACTGGAAATAAAAAGTTTCCTCTGTTTTCCCCTTGGAAGTGGGGAAAAACTGGAGTAGTATATGCCACTGCTTGTGACCTTTAGTTACCAAGGGAAAAAGCATTTTCTCATTGTTTCTTACATGTCATGTCTATCTGTTTATACATGGGCCAGGCCTGTACTCTCTAGTGCTTTTTTTTTTTTTTTTTTTTTTTTTTTTTTTTTTTTTTTTTTTTTTTTTTTTTTTTTTTTTATATTTTTTTTTTTTTTTTTTTTTTTTTTTTTTTTATTAGGAAGTTGTTTCTTCCCCTTGGGAGACTCTTCATCTTCCTTTCAAGGGTAAATAAAGAATGCTATTCACCATAACAATAAGTCTAGAAAAAGTAACAGAAAACAAAATGTCCCTGTATGTATTTTGAATAGCTGAAAGTTGATTACATCAACGCTCTGCTAATCATCTTCAGATTTTAATGCCAAAAACCAGAGGGCTGTGATTTGTGTGAACTAGAGGTTGGAACTAAGAGAAAGATAAATAGCTTGATGTAAGAAAATGTAGACCGAATGTGTGTTGAGTAATTTCCTAATAGAAGTAACCACTGGTATGCAGAACAGACGTCTGTGGTCCACAGAGGATGTCAAATAAAATGGGTATTTTTTATTTATTTCACTAAAAACTAGAAGCTATATGTGAAAAATACAGGGCAGAAGAGAGATCTTTTGTTGTATCCTCATCTCCTCTATGTCCTTTGGCCCCATTTCCTAGGCGTGCTTTGTTGTACAATATTGAAGATGCAGAGCACACACTGTCAGGAAAACAGATGATGAATTCCTGTTTGTACTGGTTATTCCTTTGCTCCCCTCCTCTGATGATACAGAAAGTTTGAAAACTCCTGATGTTGTAACCTGAAGCTCCACCAGACAAAGAGGAGATTGTAACAGAGAGTTTAGGACTTACCTGCCTGAGCAAGATATGGCATTCCCAGAAATGTCAATTCCTTGTCTGCACATCATGAGCTGGAGACCTATTCATGTGCTGTGCAAGTTACTGCTACTAGCTGAACGCCAACCTGTAGTATGGGGGATCCCCTTGTGAAATTTCTTCCAAGAACTAAATATAAATTCCATTAATTCACTCTTACCAGAGAACACAGGAGGTAAATAATTATGTGCATTAACTTTTAGAAACCCAGTATGAGGTAGTTCAAAGAGCTCTAACAGTGAGATAAAAATATGGTCCTCTTCAACTCAGATGTAGTGGTTGTAAGGTAAACTTCAGGTATTGACTCATCCATGCCTTTGGAAAAGTGAATGATTCTAAATTGTTGGAGCAGCTTCCTTCTTTTCATCTAGTGATCATAGCAGAATACAAGAGGAATTCCATTAATATTATCCAGGTGAAGGACAATAGGAACTGACCTAAAATATTCATGTAATGTTGGGTAACTCATCAGCTATCAAGGCAATATATTTAAGACTGCTTCTTTCTTTGAGCAACATTCAGCATTTTAAACATGACCTTGAAGATAAGGAAATAGCTTCTGAAATGGTAATTTTACTGGATGCTTGTTGAGGATAAACAGAGTTTTACACCTTTTGGACGTCCCTTTTACTTAAAACAACTGTGACTGTCAGTCACTGGCAATGCTCATAATATTTTGGGAAAATTGATTACAATTCTTATGTGTGCAGATATTAAAAGGAGGAAGAGTTTTCTCTAATCGGCTGTCAAAAGCTAATTTTGTCTTAAAATGACAAATGAAATGAAATTCAAATAAATGTGGGAATTTGAGAAAACCAACCATATTATTAAGAATCTTTGGAAAAACACACAACGCATAAGTAGTCCATTTGCATATTTCAAATTACAACTTAGACTGTTGCAGTAAAACAGAATTAGTATTGCTACTGTGAGGGCATGACACGTCATGAGCTTTGCTTTCAAAAAAGGTGAGGTAATTTCTTGTTTGTTTTATTTTGCCTTTTGATTTCTCCCCCCCTTTTTTTT
>WEIU01011727.1:426547-479618 GCA_013389925.1 Aegithalos caudatus | reverse complement strand
TTTTTTTTTTTTTTTCCTGGACTTGGGTAGTCATTTCTTAAATGAGGAGAAAGTTGTTTCAATTTCTTTTCTTTCCTTTACTTCTCCCTGTCTATACCTCTCTGTGGAATTTGACTAGCAGAACCAATATTTTTGTCTCTATAATCATACATTGTCAACAATGGCAGGAGGTATAATTAGCTTCATAATCAGATTATATCATAGAATGACAATCTCTCAAATGTTTAATTCCATTGGCTGAGTGTCCAGACAGATGCCTGTAATTGCCAAGTACACAAGTGTTTGCAGGTCTGTTACTGGTTGCCATAAACTTAAGTAAGACTGATTTGTAAAAAAGTGATGTTCTCCTGGCCTAGATTTTAAATTGACATTTTCTGTGGCAAAGATTCAGTCCCTCTAAAATCATCATATGTGCAAGTATCAGCTTCAGATTTCAATTGGGAAGGATTTTTAATTTTTAGCATTGTTTGGGGTAAGTTCTCAGACTGCAAAGTTTCTGTCACTTGAAAGGCAAGAGAGCATGAAAGAACACAGCTTACTGGATTTGTCTGAACAAGACTGAATGGACTAAAGAAAGCCTGATGAATTAAACAGGCTTTTTCAAAATTTCTGGTGTTTTAAATAGCAACAATTGGCCAGGTCATTTGCTCCAGAGACACTAAGTGGTGTGGTAGCCCACTGTTGGAGGCTGTAGTTCTTAAGAATAAGGGCGAAATCCTGGTGCCATGGAAAAGGACAACAAAAGTCTGACAGATCTCAGAAAGGGGCCATGATTTAACCCAGCATCCAGCCTTTCTCCCTTGCCAAAGAGACACTAAAATGCAAAGTAATTGCAAGAGAGAGCAAAGGAGAGGAGAGAATTTTCCATGCAAAGAGTCATTAATCAGACAGGCCATTTTATAAAGGAAGACATAGTACTGAGGGCTTACTCACAGTTAAGGAAATTTTTATGTCCCAGGGTTTTTCCAGTTTTGACAGATGCTAAGTCAAAAACAAAGCAGGAGGAAGAAGACCATAGAGAGAAATATTTTGGCTACTTTGTACACTGCAGAGAATCAAGTTCTTGTGCTAGTTTTTAAATATTATATGTCCAGAGGAGAATAGTGGAAAGAAGCACAGATCTGTCTAATGAAAGTATAAGTAGACCCAGACCAACAGAAAGTTTAGTGTGATTCTGACAAGCTTTAATTTGCCAAAACCTTGCTTGTGCTACAGTAGTTTCCCTGTGTCCCCACAGTGCAGATGTCTTTAGGAGTAGGAGGCATGCTCCTCCCATTCCAGTTTCCTAGAAATGGATGAAAGCTTAAAGATTTCCACATACAGAGGGTTATTTATTTATTTGTTTGTTTATTTGTTTGTTTATTTATTTATTTTCCTCCCACCAGCACACCTATTTCTCAATCAGAAATTTTCATTTCTTTCTCTTTGCCAAAGTCTTTTACAGTTCCTTGCCACTGGGGGCAATCCAACACAGATGTTGCTTCGGCCAGCGCTCTTTGTGCTTTACAAGCACAGTCCTGGGAAGCTCGTAACAGTTGAACCAGCTAACTTGAAGAAAGAAATGAATTTAGTAAGGCCAAATAAAAACAACATTTACTGTGTTTCTCAAGAAAATTAGGAGATATTTATCTCTGAGTAAGAAGGAAAGATGATAGTAACTTTAAGATTTAAATTGATCCAAGTATATGATGCTAAAGATCCTAAATGGTTTCAAATTGCGGAAGATTATCTTGTAATTTGTATATATTGCTTCTGTAGGCTGCTGAGGAAGTTTTTGGCTATACATCCTGTGGTTAAGTTATCATCTTTCTCAATGACTGAAGAACATAATTTTATCTTTAGGTGAGTTTATTGCTACCCGTCTGTTCCGTTTATTTGTATGCTGGAACAGTCTGACAAACCTCCTGTTGTTCCCAGTACAATTTGTGTCAGCCAACCAGGTTAGTGAAAGATTCACCTCTATGAAACTACTGTATAGGAAACAAGCCCAGTCACCTGAGAGAACAGGTTTTCTTTTACTATTTTTTTTTCCCTAGCATGGCCAGTGAGTAGAGGCTGAGGCTGGAAACGGGGTCTTGGGCTGGGTTTATGTGTATTCCAACCAAACGTGCTGCACATTTACAAACAACAAAGTGTGTGATGTCAAAGCAGGTGTATACTAACTGCACAGTAAGTGGAGATGAGATATCCCCGTGGTATTGGGAGAAGCTGGTGGTTTTATTGAGCAGCTTTCACTCTGATGCACAGTGACTCCATGATGAGTAGCCTACACAGGATGAGAGCTGAGAAGATGGCATTTGCCCTCATCTCAGCCAGGGGAGAGCCAGCCCCTGGAGGAGCAGTCAGACACAACCAGCTTTGTACAATCTTATTCTGTAACTGGTGTGGTGAATACAGGTCAAAGAGAGACTGCCAAGGAAACTTTTGTTTCCTTAAGCAGAAAGGTAAATGAAATAATGGAAGAATTTATTAATCGCCAAATGAGTTTATTCTTGTGATATACAGTTATCTTGAAAGATTATGCCAGTTCTACATTTGGAGCACCCTGTTGAATGGTTGGGGACTTATGATAGAGTCAATAGGCTCTTTTGCTACCTTGTCTGCTTTTCCTTTTGAAATGTTCTCGTAGTCTTCTTTTTCTAGCACAAATTTGGATCTCTTGCATGTAAGACTTTTCTCAGTCTGCTAAAGGGAAAAAAGCACATTTAGAATGATAAAGGGGAGATGCACATAACTACAAAGAAAGGGGAGGAACATATGAATGCCAGCTGTTAAAAAGACATTGGTTTGCAAAAAAAATTTGGTTTGCAAACAACCTCAAAACCTAAACAACAGGCCACAATCAAACCCCAATACCAAAAAGAGTATGGTTAGTATTTTGTACTTCTGACTGACTCGAATGAGGCAACAAGGCAATTCTGCAGAGAGTGCTCTGTAAGGAGTGAAATCTGAGGAAAAAATGCTAGAATAAAAACATATCTTAGCACTCTTGGGTGCAGAATCAGTTTACAGGGGAAGTGAAACCAAACCCCCGCATCTGAGTATAGCCTCCAAAAATGTTAAGGACTATTTAGTTTGGGTTTAGGCCTAACGTCAGATTGGATGAAACTCCAGGTTTTCTCCAAAAGTTTGCAATTATTCATGATAATTAAAGGTAAATGTCAGGGCTTGTTGTCTATATTCATCAAGAGAAGATGAAGTGGAGAAAACTCTTCTTGATGCTCTCCTTAAAGTCAATGAGATCTGATGTCAACATACTCAAGCAAATGTTGCATTTAGAGACTAGGACACGAACATGGCTGGGCATTGAGCTGTGGAAATTAGTCTGGATAAGAGGCTGTTTCCAGTGAAGGTGGCCAGATGTTTGGACTGCTGGTTGATTGAGGTATGGGCTGGAGATGTATGTGGGATAAGAAGAGGGGAGGTGACTAAGAGGTGTTAATTCTTGGCACAAATAGTGGCTGGGCATGGCATTGCTGTTGGACAACTTGTTGATGGGAATCATGAGACATGTTGGGAGAAAAGATGTCAGATAAAACAGCTGCCCACGTTTCTGAACCTCTGAATAGGTTTGGAGATTTTATGAATGTTGATGGTGACTTGGCTGTACAACAGTTCTTGCTTTTGAAACATTGAAATGTAAGACTGTGGCACTTTCTGCTAATACACTCCATTTTAAGTAATCTTTACAAATAAATAGACATGATAGTATGTGTGTGAATGGCAACTTCCCACACTGGCCAGCCCTTCAGGCAGGAGAGGAAAGCATGGGAGAGACTGTCTTCACAGATGGGATTCAGTTAATGTACATGGGTGACCCTGACAGATGTACGTTAGTTTGGCTGAAACTTTGGAAGATGCCTGTGAAATGCGAGGTATCTGCAAAAACAGAAGTGAGCTCGCTCTCAGCCAAGTTCTAGCAATGTTCACATCCCGAGCTTCATGGAATGGCTGCAGACAGATTTCTAACCAGTTGAAAAGGCTGGACAAGCTCCTGCCTGCCAGCTCTGCTTGTCCTGGGAAGCTGTACAGCATTTTCCTATATGTACAGCATGGTAGCTGCTCCAGGGAGTAACTGGACCAGCTCCTGAGTTGATTAAACCAAAGGGTACAAGGGCTTGCAAAGGCTTAAGTAAAACCTCACTGTACAACACATTGGGATGGCAAACCTTGGGGCCTTTCAGCTTTGGAATCAAAGTGCTTCTGATGTGGCTGTCTTGCTCGCTGGCTGTAGCAAGGAGCGGGTTATTAGGTGCCCTCCCGCCTTTGCTCCGCCGTTTGGGTTGCAACACGCCTGGGCGGTGGTTGGAGGGGAAGGAAGCCGAGCGCCCTGTCTCTGACTTTGCACCACATGTTTCAGAGTGCGGTCGTTCGCTCTCACATTTTACAAAATCAATTTCCATTCTGTCATGGTATTTCACACATTTGCGTTCTGAATAAGTTAGAGAATATTCTACAACTTACAAAAATAACTGTAGTTTTAATTTTTCCTGTTACACGAAGAAACCTATCCATACTTTATCTGTTACAGATGGAAAAACTACATATGGAGAAGTCAGATCTATTAATTAGTTTATAGGCACAAAGTCCCCTAAAGAGTGCCATGAATCCATGTGTTATTCTTAAGAGCTGTCTGAAGTACTTGCACTGAATAATTTATTTCAATTTAGCCCTGTTTCTTCCGTTAATTATCCAAGATCAGATTTTGCTTTTTTGAATTTTATTGTTTTGGGTTTTTTCTTAACAATTTTTCCCATTTACCTAAATTCACTGAAATGCTCTCTGAATATATTTCAGCCTACTGAAGTATTCAAGCCGTCAACACTCATTGAGTATGTTCTGTTTTTCCTAATGCATGATAGGATGATTATTAACTTCTGTTGTTTTTAATCTTTCAGTCAGTATTTAAATCTTAGGAGAATGAAGAAAGGGGGAGGAAAGCAGAAGAATTGCCAAATCAGCCACATGAAAACTCCAAACTGTATTACTGTCTATTTCATCTCTGAGGACTGTTTCAGGACCCTAGCTTAGAATGTGGCCCTGTTGCTCTAGGAAAAGAGGGCCAAACAGCATCTTCCCAGTGCTGTGTAGCTCTTTGGTGTTGGAGAGAGTTAGAGTCAGTTAGGCAGGAGCATGTAGTGGCACCAGGGTACACTTCTTTCCATGCTCAGCCCTGATGACTTTTCCCTGAATTCAGCAACTTTAGATTCCGCTGTGAGATCCTTCCAGCATGACAGACAAGAAGGTCCAGGGCAATAGGTAGGGAAAGAGTTAGGGAAACAAGGGTGAGGTAGAAGTGTGGCAGTAGTTTGAGGGATGATGGTGTTCGTTGTGGATTATTTTACATGTGAGATTTTAGTTGGCCTGTTTATAAAATAAAACCAGCAAAATGTATGGTCTCTTTAAACCTTCATACAACAACATAACAGGGTAATGTAGTCTGTACCCTCATTGAATTGTTGTTAATTTTGTCTTCTAAATTAGAATTATTCACTCACTCTGTGCAAAAAAGCTTTTTCAGCATTTTTGGTGCGTCTGCTATTGTGCAATGTAGCTGTAGTAGTCGTAATGGAAAAGCTATTCTGAAAAATTAAATTAAACGCTACTGAAATATTTACTACTGTATCTTTTATTCCTATGATGTGGCCCTGTGAAATACCAACAGCCCTGTATTAGGTAATGTACATGCTGGTGGGCACTCGTCATCCCAGAACACAGGGCCAGATCTGGTGAGGATCTGCAGACACTTGGGGATAGGATATACTTGCTGTTGTTCTCAAGGGTGAAATGGGGTGACTGATGGGATTGGCATGTGCACTGTTTGCAGCTTTAGCAATCAGAATACCTTCTAAAACCTGTCCTGATCCTAGGTAGATGAGAAAAAGCAAAGAGGACTGGAGAAAAATGTCAGTAAGTGTGTCTTTCCCTGACCTCAAAGGAGAAAGTAACTTCCCCAGAACTAGCCAGAGAATCTGAAGCAGCATTGGACTTTGGACCCAGATCTTGCACGATGTTGCCATAAACACAGAACACAGAAATGCTTTTGGACAGTGAATGAGGAAAAGGGTCAAAATTTAAAGTAGTTCACAACTGTGTCTGAGAAAATATTTGCAGACACATCCTCTTACTCATTCCTCTCTGTCAGTTAGTAGTAAGTGTTGCATTTGGGAGTCTGTAAGAGCTGAAAGATTTATTTGGCTGTGTATGATTTATTTATTCAGGTGACTCCCTCTGGTACTATTTATGTAGTTGTGCATTTTCATATTCCAGTCAGTTAGTGAAATGCAACGTGTTGATGCACAACTGGAATGTTAAGCAAATAAACAGTGTGTTGGGCCCCACTTTTGTTGATTAGGTTATGCTTTAATTAAGTTTTCTGTATGAATTCATATCTCTTGCTGGATATTAGGACAGGCAGCAGGTTCTTAATGGTGCCACATTTTGGCACTGGGATTTCTGGGTTACTGCCAGTCCTTGTACACAAAGACTGTGTTGATAGAATTGTGATAAGGGCTCAGGGGGAGATAAGGGCTGTGTTTCAGACCAATGGCTTGACCTTGCTCTTGTTGAGCCAACAGCAAGAGTCCTATCGATTTCCGAGTGATTGGGACACATGAATACATTTTCATCCTGGAGAGCTGTGTGCAGGCAGATGGGAGGAACTGCTGGTGCTGATGCTGAGCGCAGTTTGTTGATACACAGGTGCCTGTTCTTGCGCGGATCAGTCCTTCCTTTGGCACGGCAGCTTTATGTATCCGTGTTTTGTGTGTGAACGCAATGTTTGTCAGGCACTTGTTTGGCAGTCCTGGAGACAGAAGTTCTCTGTGCGCTGGGTGTCTGCCTCGGTGGTGCTAATTCACAAGCTGTGTTGCGATGCTTGCCTGGCTATCAGAAGGCAGGTCTGAGACACTGGTGAGTCCTCACCAGGCCTGTTAACCCCATCAGACTGTAGCCACGCTCTTGAATTTGGTATTCTCATCACCTAAATTCCTAAATGTACTTCTAAGGCACACTCCCTTCTAACACAAGCTGCCCAAACATCTGTGGCGAGACTAAGGAAAACATGGAGAAAAAGACCCGAAGATGAATATTTCAGCAGAAACGTGGGAAGGAATGCAATGTAGCTCACGCAAAACCTTCTGTAGTGTATGCCATAAATTAACACAATATAAATTTATACATATTTACACCACATAGACTAAAATATATAAATCCTCAATACTCAGCCTTCTGTAGTAGGTGTAAGCAAGCAGTCCATATGTTTAGCTGATTTCTGAGGAGCTCTAGGGAACAAAATGTATCTTTGTAGAACTTGTGATATTAAGGAGATTATAAACTAGGGTAATCAGTGCAGTTCTCAAAAAGGGTTGGCTTTTCTGCAGGCTGAAAACAAGCAGCCATCTCCTGATTTGTTATCTGAGGCTTTAATTCAGCCAGGTGCTAAAATACACATGTAATATTTAAGTGCATGAATAGTCCTATTGATGTTGAAGGCGCAAAGATCAATCTTCACTTGTTGGATTTTTCCTGGCTTTAGGCTGCATGAGTCCATTTTCCTCTTACATTTGTGTACTTTCATTGCAAAGAGAAGCTTGTAACATCTCATTAGGTACCAGGTGTTTCCTTTTCTACCATTTCACACTGACTATTCTAAGCCAGCAACATATTAGCCCCCTTTTATACAGCTGTGCAGCAGAGAATTGGATGCCTAACATTTGTTCTGTCTCTTGGTTTTTTAAACAAGATGAGAAAAAATTTTGGTATGTTCAAGTTATGATATCTGAAGTCCAAATCTCAGGCTTTTCTTCCCAATTATATCTAATTTCTAGGAATTAAGAGGAATCGTGATTCATAAGTAATCTTTTCTGATTTGTATGCCTGAAATGTTGGGAAACCCTCCTTTTCACAGGGGTGCGAAGAGGATGAGAATGAAGGAAAATGGGGAGAAGAAAATGGAGAAGTCATTTGTAGGTTTTATGATAAACTGTCCTGCCACTTGTTCTTTAGCACAGAGACAAGTTTTTGGCAGCCTCTCGCTTTGGCTGCCTCCTCATACCAGTGGCTATGATAGTCTAGAAGGTCTCTGCAGATGGAAAGGAGCCCTTCCAAAGTACACTTTTCTGATGCTGCTCTGCTGTGTCAACACACTTCCCACCTTACATCAAAGTTCTACTTCTCCATTTAAAAAATACCTCTACAAGTATCTGACCAGGCCCAGCATCTCCAAGCCACACCACCAAGGTGACGTAGAAAGACATGGTAGTGTGCAAGGTATCAGCACAGAGGGGTGCAGGCAGGGCCTAGTGGGGATTAAGGTCTTCATGTGTGTTTGATGACTGTGTTCTTTTTTTGTGGCTCTGCTACTGGGAGACTCTCTTAGCAGAAATATGAGCAGATACCAGCAAAACTGGAAGAGGCTGGGTTCATGCAAGCTGATGTATGATGCTAGTTTAAAGATCTGAAAATATTAAAAGCTGTGTACATTAAAGAAAGTCTCAGAACCTAACCTGCACCAGGAAATTTCAAAAGGCATATCAGTGTTTCCTGCAGCTGTATACCTCCTTTGGAGGGCTGCAAACAAGATTCTCATCGCCTGTGACTCTCTGCAGTCAGGGAGAAGGAACCAAGATCCAGATATCCTTCCAGTCAGCTGGAATAGAGGCAAAGACCAAACTGAGGGGATACTCTTCATGGGTCAGAGCATCCTGCACTGCCTTTCCTTCCATTCCATGGCCACAGAGAAGCCATGAAATGTGTGGGCAACAGACTGCCTTTCCAGCATACCACAGGACTGCAGCCCTAGTGTATGTCCTAAGGTGTCCTTTCCTCCTGATGTAAGGTAGGGTGACTGGAGAGAAGCAAAGGCAAGTGGACTTTGGTGTGGATGATATTGTAAGGAGTACCTGGCAGCCAGAAGTTAAGCATCAATTAAATTTTGGGCCTTGAGGGAAAGAAGTAGTCCCTGTTTTATTGCAGAAGATGAACCATGGGAATTATGCTGAAGACAGTCACAAGCCTTTTTTGTTTGCAAAGCACTAGGAGCCGGTGTCACTCTATGTTACAACAAATCTAATTTTCTCTGTTGCTGATGGCCAGTCATAGGATATATGATTGTGACACTCAGCATTGCCCTGTCACCTCCCAAAATACCTTTCTTTCCCCTTCTTATTTGTCTATATGTAAGAACATACTTATATCCTTTGGCACATGTTCATGTGCAGACCAATTATTATGGCTGCACTGTCCATTCAAAGATGATAAAATGTACTCTTTTGACTTAGGTGACTTGGACCTTGTTGGGACAAGGCTGGTGATGCAGCAGAAGTGAAAAGCTCCTTTTACACAAACCTCTCCTCTTACTTGCTTATTTGCATCCATTCACTCAGTAAAGTACATGATGTTTCAACAGTCCTAGGAGAAATGAGGCTTCTAGTTTCTCTCTCCCTTTGCCAGTGTTGCGAAAAAAACTTAAGCCTCTTGCTCTTTTATAAATATATAGGCACAGGATCGTTAACTGAACACTTTGGCTCTCCTGGCTCTTTATGTGGACATAAGTGCTTTGCTTTATCTGGGAAGGAATCAACCAGAGGGGTGAGAAGACTGTTCAGTTGTTTGTTTACTTTAGCTCATCCTTTCTGCAAAGTTATATTGGGCCAGTTTTGTGCTATCTGAACACTCCTAGTCTGGTGTCATCAGCCTTTGACCTCCAGCGGAACTGCTAGCAAAGATGGTCACAACTTGGAAATTATTGTGAGGCAGAGCTTCTATCCCTGCCAGCTGGACTAGCAAACTTGCTTTAATGTCAGCACCTGAATGAGGCATGCCTGCTAACCTCTTTCGGTAAAAGTCTGAGCAATAGAGATCAATAAAGTATGCTTATTTACTCATCATCTTATGAATCTGTTATAGGAGAGGATCAGTTTGACACTTCATGTCTAAGTGGATGCAACCTCCTTGAAGAAAAGTAAGCAGCACCCAATGAAAATGCAAAAGACAAGGCTACTGTGGTATATCTTCTAAGGCTATTAAGGCAAACTAGTTAAGTTGGGGTTTTTTTTCTTCCATAAGAAATATCTTTGGTGTCCTGCCAGGGGTACTAATGAAGTCCCAGAAGACTGAATTTCAGCCCTGCAGTCTCAAGAGTTGGGCCTCCAGCTGGCTATATACAGATGTGCTTAATCTAAGTGTTATCCTTCCTGGAACAAACTTTGCTTGGAGTGATTCCCATCTTAGTCTGTAGGGAGAACCCAACATCCAAGAGTGTTCCCACAAATGACCCAACATAAGTGTCAAAGAATAAGACCCAGTAGCATTCAGAAACTCTCACCCACACACATTTCCCTTCTGCTGCCCATCCCTTGCCAAAATCCAAGTGCTTTAGCATGAATCTGTTACCTGTGTTTAGTTATGATTTGCTGTTAGGTTGTGAGGGAGATTGGTAAGCAGCATGAGTTTACATGGGAAAAATGGGGTTTTTACATTTTTTTCCTTTAATAGCATTTTCCCCCTTTGTTTTGCTCTGTACAATTATTGCGGTATTGTTTGATTACGTTGCCCCTTTTTTATCCCTCTGTGCAGACCAAGCATGCTGAAAATGAAAGGCAGCATGTAACCTTCTGAAGTCACTAATTGTAGTACTGCAGGTGAGTTGAATAACAGACTATGGTAAATTTTGGTCTGAAGTTCTTTCCTGAAGTATAAATTGGACACAACAGCAGGAGAGAGAACAAAAGCTATTTCCTACCTGATGTTCTTGGAAACCTGTTCCCAGTTCTTCATGGAGGATTGCTGCTGTACTTGAATATATTAAAATAGGGACACATGAATGACATTGATACTCTGCAGTGGAAATAGCTGAGCCTTTTGTGTTTCTACCATTGCATGAGACTTATGATAATCTGCTTCTTTCTCTAAATGGAAACCCTCCAGGGAAGTTTTGTGTACTCTAAATAGCATCTCTGTGTGATCAGAGACTTGGCTTCATGTGCATGTAATGCATAATAGATAAAGATACAACAGTATAAATGCAGATTAGAGGTTATTCAGTCAAGGCAAGCATGTTTTGGGGGTGGGAGGCAAATTATAAAAATGCCAAACAATATATATTGCTGCTATCCTTTCTGGCAAATCTCCATATTTTACCAAAACATTGTTATAATTCTTAGCAGCAAACAGGATCTGTCTCATAAATACCTATGTCTAAACCACTTACTGTCCTTATGTGTACACTCAGCAGATAATCACATTGACTTTTCTCTAGCCTTGTTGCATTGAATGTCATATAGCTATTTTGAAGTGATCTCGGTGCTGAAAATAGTCTGCCAAAAGATATGAATATAAACTCTCATAAGAATATTTACATCCTCAAAGCAGTGCATAAACATCAGTTGATCAAACCCATTAAAATCACTGGGATATGAGTAAGTAGCATTAATCTGTTTTCTAGAGTCATACAGAGAAAAGGCCCCCAGCCCACTCAGCACAAAGAGATAGGTTTCAGCTTTGACTTTAGCAGCGGCAGTAGCTTCTTAATTGGGTAAATAAACTCCCTTTTCCTAGTTGTTCAAGAGATGATCAGAGAAATTTTTTTTTTGCATTTGGGTTATCTACATAAAAAAGTTAGTGTTCATGGTGCTCAGATGGAAACTGACAGCACATCAACTGTGTGGACTAATTCTTTCTCCAAGTTCAGTGACAATTCCCTTTTTAGTGGTAAGAAGGTAACCCCAAACTAATGGTCTTAGAGGAGCATCTCTGTCATCTTACTACTATTTCTGCCTTTTTGTGAAGATGAGTTTTCTTTTTATTTCTGTAAACTATATGATGGAGGAACCAAGGATACACTTCACATATGGTCATGAACTTACTGTAATGAATATGGAGGAATAAAGGTAATTTCCTCTCCTTAGGCAAAAATTATGGTACAGTTATTCAAAAAAAGATGAGGGAGAGAGGCTTATTACCATCCTTAAACACTTCCCTTTTGACCCAGTTGATGTTTCAGAGGGAATCAGTGGTTACAGCAAAAAAACACTTCCTATTTCTGGGTAGGAGGCTCTGTAATAGCAAAACAAGTTCTTTTATGACCAGTTGCAAGGGAACACACATCCATTCCTGCAGCAACAGCAGATGGTCATGTTTTGTTTGACCCTAACTACATGATAAAAATTCAGGCAAATAGTGAACTTAACAGTATTCTCTAGGGATACTGCACTCTGAGCTCCCATTATGAAATCCTAGGCCTGGAAAACCACAAGTCCCAGCATTAAGTATAACCAAGGACCTGCCTGTATGTGCACAGTGGACTGGCTATGGAGAGATAAATAAGTTGTGAGTTTTCTCTGTTTAAAAATCTTTAGTATTTTGTAATCTCAAAAAATACTTTTTAAATTTTTTTTTTTTTTTTTGTTGAAATCGTTTTGGCTTTGTTAGGTATCTTGCTCTAAGAGAAAACATAGGCACTTCAACCTCAAAGCTTTGTCCAAGTCAGGATCTCATCACAGGCTGAATTTCAGATATTCCTGCATTCTGTAAAAGGTTTTGAATTCTTATCTTTTTACCAATTCTACCGTGCTATTAGGTGTTGCTAGAAGAATTGGTACATTTGTTACCTTTTCGAATTTACATAAACAACCTTTAGTGAAGCAAGAACAGAACCTTAAACACACATTCTCTGGCCACTGGCTAAGCTGTCATTCTCTGTGTGCCCTTTAGCAAAAGAAGCAGTTGAATGTTTACAAGTAGCCAGGACAAGAGGCTCCACTAGAGCTTTGGGTTCTGCTACTTAGAGCAGAGGCAGAAAAATGAATTGGTGAGAAACTAAAGCAAGCTGATGGTTAGGGCTCTCCTGTGCCAGTGAATGTCTATTTGCACAAAGTAAAGAGGAGAGTTTGAGGGTACCCAGCACAGTGGCAACAGATGGTAGGTTAGTGGCAGAGGCATGCTCCCAAATAAGGAGTCCTGTCCTTAGGCAGAGAAATGAATTGTCCTAAGTGCTTGGGTAGTTTATAAATGGGATAAGCATAAGTAACAGTTTTGTGAATAGTTTACTGAAATAGGATACCCATCGCTAGATGAATCTGCCTGATGAGCTCAGCATACATTTGCATATACTTTGCAACAATCCAAGCTGCACTCATTGGCTGTATTTGTTACTTGCTGAATTTTGTACCTAATTCATGTTTCATCTCACTTTATGGTAATTTTGTGCACAGTAATATTTTGCCCTTCTCTGTTGAAGTAGTTTAAAAATGAAAGCAGGAATCCAGAATGGCCTTTTAAGCCTTTCATGCATGCAGGGCCAACTGCCAGTGCATGTGGGAGGCCAGGTTCTGTCTTCAACCACAATTTAGTTTTTTTTTCTAGGAGTCTAGAACTTGTATCTTGGAGAAGAATTTACCAGTGAATAACCACCTCAGTCATGCCCCCTGAGGTTGCAATAGGTGTAGTCACGACAAATTACGTCTTCACAGGAAACCAGAAGAAGGCGAATGCAAGCCTGGTTTGCCACTTAGAGAGGCCAGACAAGAGTAGGGTGAGTTTAAGAGTCTCTTAGCACCTGTGCAGCCTTGAATGATGAAGACAATTACAAAAGCAGGATTCATTCATGCGGGTGTAATTGCTGTGTGCTTAAATTAGTTTTGAAGGTGGAACTTTAGCTTCTAGGTCTTGTCAGAAATTTTCAAAAGAACCTACTTCTCTGAGCTACTGCCAGTTTCCTATTGTGTGCATATACAAAAATCTCATTTTCAATCTTGATAAGCTCTTGGCTTTAATAATGTCTCAAGACTGCAGGTTTCCTAGCTTATTTATCATGCACTGACTAAAAAGATTCCTTTTGTTGTTGGTAAATTTGCTGCCTTTCAGCTTCCTTGAGTATCAGCTTGCTCTATATTGTCTGAGGAGATAAAGGGGAATACCCCACTTAACCTCTCAACATCATTCTCTGCTTCCTTTTCAGGTAATTTTCATATGCCTGTAATACTGTATAACTTGTATAAATGCTACCTTTTAAGAGAAAATAATGAAATCTCTCAGTATTGTACAATGAACTCCTCTGTAACATTCCACTGCCTAATAGCATTGTGTTCTTTTCCATTGAGGGATGCCTTATTCGGTCGTTCTGACAAACTGCTGTTTTCTTGTAGCAAAATTGTTCAACACAGTGTTTTTACTGTTTTGTCAATAAGCAAAGGAAATAAAAACCTTATGGGATTTGAACAAGAACATTCACACTCCGTATGTGAGCTGCGTTTGAATTGGAGTGTGGTGGGGAAGCGGAGCATAGTATGCAACCTGTTTACTGAAGTGCATGCCAGCAAGTGAGATTTCATTCCCGTTTGCTAGGATCTCACTTTAGATCAATTTTCTCTCTCTTTTCCTTTGCACTGCTCCCTCACAATATCCAATGCTAGCAGCCTTTTTAATTGCTAGGTTTTCAACAAAATTTTTTAATTTTTTGAAATTTTTTTTATTTTTAAGTACTCATCCTTACACTGGACTTCCAAGATCAAATTATGCAGTATCTGCTGTAATAAGGTGATCTAGTAAAACCTGCTATTCCTCGGGCATTATCAGTCAATTGGGAGCTCAGCAACACAAAAGAGCTGGATCTATCTCTGAGCTGAGTACTTGGAATCTCTCTGAATTTAGGCCATGTCTACAACTAAATTTCAGCTTTTTGCTGATGAATTAATGAATGATATGACATTTGGGATTGGAACTATTCATTTTTTGCTAATCACATGAGGAAAAGTTTGAATGCAGGAAACCTGAAGTTGATTCAAGTGACGCAGTGTTACATAATATGTATTAAGCTTGTGGAAAGCATTGCCATGAGCTATCCACAGATGCTTCTGAGGATATAAAGATCATCCAGAACTGCCTTAGATAAGATTTAAACTGTTTCAGGGGACTGTGAGTTCAAAATGGAATAAGCCTTTCATTGATAATCTGCTGTTCCTGTGTGCCAGTTATTCATTAACTGACCATGTCAGGTAATATTACTTGCTTGTTTCTGGCCACTCATTGGAAGCACATCAAATGGAATAGATTTTATGCCAGTTTTTGTCTGCTATGATGCTGCAGTTTCTGTGTTTGCTATCAATTGTGAGTTTAGACAGGTTCAAATTATGTTAATTACTCTATTTTGATGTCAATGTTCCCTATCTGTTGAGACTGACACAACTCCACCCACCTTTTAATGCATATGTTAATTAACTCATATTAGACATCTAAATATGGCTCTGGAGCCAGGGGAATAGTGACAGCTGATGGCCCTTCAGGGCATAAATGGTTTCTCACTACGATCAATATTCTCCACTGCTGAAAACGCTTCTTACTTTTTTGGACTTCCACTCACTTAACTCTCCCTCCGGCAGTTGTTTACAATACTGCAGTGCAACCAAGAGTTCAAGCAGAGTAGCCTTAAAAGCTGCCTTAATGACATCTATAGAAAAATCATCCAACTCAGCTTTCATCTTCAGACAGAAGGTCAGAGCTCACAGATTTTGTCATTAGGCAGTTTCCATTTTGACTCTCTTTTCCCATCCCCACCCCATCTAGCCAGTGGGTTAAAAGGCTGCTTAAAATACCGAGTTTATTTCTTGGTGCATCAGAAGTCCCAGATACTCTGGAGATCAAGAAAGTACAAAAGTAATGTTTCAGCATTCTCAGTTCCAGGTGGATCTGTTTTCTGAAGCTGTTTGCTCACATTCATGGGAGGAAGAAGTCCTTTTTGGAGCTGGTATTTTATGCTTGGCTCACAAAGGGACAGGCAGGGTTTGGGGTTAAAGGGATTTCATCAAGAGACTTCTGGGTGGGCTCTGGATTAGCACACTACAGGTGTGGGCACAGACAGAAGTGGGCTATGCTTCAGGCTGCTGTCTCTCCAGGCATGTGGTCCTGTTTCTGCTGGGTACAGGAGTATTCCTTCTCTGAAAGAAACTTGGAAAAGGTGGTGAGGTGGCAGGAAAGGAGGCCATAGCACATGTTTTGTTCTCTTTCACCTACATCATGAAAGGACAGGAAAGCAAATGTAGCCAGGGCAAGGTGGGCATCATTCTGGCCAGAAGCTCTGTGTGGGAATTTTAACTGATTTCATCTGAATCTGCTGATCTCATTGAAAAGTTTTCCAACATACTCACATGTCTTGGACTCAGAATTTTTGTTTTCAGAGAAGCCTTAGGCATGCTGAAGCTTAAGACCCATTGACAGAGAGATATAGACTAAATTTTTTATCCCTGTTATAATAAACAGGTCTGATTTTTCAAGAATGCTGCACACACAATATCTAGCTCTAGAATCTTCAGCTGTAAGGATCCCTATGTAAAAGTCATACATTGTGTGCCGCAAACCAACTATAGCTCCCCCACCTCTGGGTCCTAGAGTCCTCCTCTCTGCTTCATGCTTCCTTTATACAGTTTGTTCTTAGTATCTATTAAGACTCTAAATCCAACTACTTTTCATGTAACTGCAAAAATGTCCTTGGAGCAACAGGGCCTGTTAGTGTATAATGGGGATAATCTGGCACAACTGTGATACAAATACCATCTTGGAGGTATGTAGGAGATAAACAACAGTTTTCCTGGAATGTTTCTATATGGGAAAGCTATAGGACTGGCAGCACTGAAGTTATTTATTCGTTGCAAGCTACACTACTCAACTGTGCTTAGTGTAGCCTGAAGCAACCACTCTGTCATGGGAAAAGAGGTATTAGCTCCCCTTCTGTGCCACAGCAGCCCAGGCTTCGAACAAAAACACAGTATACACAGAACTGTGGAAACTTAGAGCCTTATAATCAGATGCTACGCTATGGACAGTGATTTGGGGGACGGGGAGGGAGGGGTGGTTTGTTATCTGTTTTGGATGAGGCAAACCCATAAATGCAAAAGTTAGTTGGTAACTGGTAAAAGGACCAAGATACGTGAGTTTTTAAAGTTTGTCAGTGAACTTGATGGACACAGGAGTTTTGGTCATTTTGTGGAGAGCTGACCTTATGTCTGAACTGACTGCTAAAGTTGAAGGAGCTGCAGAACCATAAGAAGTGAAATAAGATAGATGATTCATTCAGGACACTTGGAAGTCAAGGAGTGCCAGTCAAAGGAGCCAGACTTTCTTGGCTGATACAGACACATTAATTGAGGAAGATGTGTTTCCTTTAGGGCATGACTAGTCAGACATGGAGCAACACATGATTTCTTATTTGAAGGAGGAAGGAATAGCATTAAATGTTCTTCCCAGAGGACAATGGAAACCCTTGTCCTTGTGTCAGACCACAGTGGTATTGTTTAGAGCAGGGAAATGTAAAGACCTTGTTATATCTATATACTTTTGACATTAAGCTCTGGGGCGTTCTGTGTGGGAGCTGCTTTTGGTGGCAAGGAGCAGGCAGTGATTTCAAGATTTTGGCTAAGTAGATCTATCTGGCAAAAAGAGACTGCAAAAGGAAGTAGGATGAGATGATTTCAGTACTAGGAGGAAGAGGGAGTCTGTGCGTCCTATGTGGATTACAGCAGAGGTAGATTTACAGTAAATATGTGGGCTGGAGTATTTCTTGTATTTCTAGTAACAATTGTTTCTCCTTTGGTGCTTCCAGCAAAAATTTCAATACTTTGTGGTTAAAACAGCAAAGCAGAATGGAAGAAACCTGTATGCTGCTCTTTGGAGAAACTGATGAGGTGGCATTGTTTCATTAAGTACTAATCAGTTCTTGTTCAAGTTTTGGCTTAAAAATGCCACTGCTTAGAGCAAAAGGCATCAGTCAGGCTGCAGCATTAAGTCAAGAAGGATGCAGCAGTGTGAATACCTGACTAAGGACACTAATGTTTGACCTTTCCTACAACAGAGTAAGAGAGTGAATCAATATAGATCGGGTGGCCAAACAGCACCCAAGATTTGTCAAAGCCAGATTATACATAGTGAGAGAATCTACCTGATATATTAAGACTGTAGAGCACTACTTGTACATAGCAGAGAATCTCACAGAGGTAAAATATGAATTCACTTAGTTACTTTTTCTCCTTATTATTACAAGTTCCAGACCAGATGATGGCTTTGTTCAGAGAGTTTTACAGTACATTTTCTGACCACAGTAAAAAGTTTTTGTAAAAGAATGCACATAAAATGCTGGAGACGTGTCCAGTCATTACATTATTCATGTGGGGTATGTTGTAAAGCCAGAAGAGGGTGAAATTTTAAAGACATTCCAAAATAAATAAAGAGCCTAGGTATAAAAATTTTCAGAAAAAGGATCTGTATTAGCTTAGAATATGAGAACTTTAATTTCTACCTATAAGGATGCATGCTTTATTCTTGATACCCAGGTCTGTATGTCCTGTTGAACCAGCTGTATAGGCATTTATAACTTGGAGAAGTTCTTTGTAATGTGTTTCTCTTGGCAGCCAATCCTATTTCTTTAATGAAGGCATCTAAAGAGGAAAGGACAATTTGTGATGAAGTCAAAAATCTGCTCAGACTGGAAAGATAAAATAGTCCTTTCTGTATAAGAACAAGTTTATAACATACTCTGTGTATGTGGCTCATGCTGTAAAATAGAATGATTGTAAAAACTGTGTTTGCCTCAGATAATCAGATAACCCACCTATTCTGAAAAGAACTACTGTAAATTTTTTTTAATGGAGATACTGATATGAGTCTTGAAGAGAAAATTCAGGCAAAAGATCATCAGATGCAGAGAGCACTTGCATTTAAAGCAAAAATCTGTGTTTTGTATCTCTCTCTTTTAGATTTGATCAAAAGTTTGGATGCGTGCAAAACTAAAGATTTTTTTATGAGTTTGTCATCTTGAGTCTTGCAGATTCTGTTCCATGAAAAGTCAGATTTATATGTGCATAGAGGTAGGTCAGAATCACTTTTCTGATGTCTTTTGAGTGTGTCTGGGAATCAGGGTGGTGAGATTCTTCAAAGTGCTTAATGAAGTATTTGTTTGTAAAGCACCAATCCCAAACAGAATGAATTGTGCTCCATTTTTCTTTGTCTCCAGAAACCACTTCCTTTCCTGGAAGCATCCAAACAGCCAAAAGGACCTAGTGACCAAGCAGCATAATTACAAGTAGAACTAATTACAGAAATTAATCCTTGGAGACTTACTGTAGACATGGAGAATACATATGAAGTTAAAATTTGTATTCCCAAAGTTCGGATATGTTTGAATCTCTGGTTTTGACATAGGCCTGTCCTACTTCCAACCAACTGGTTTGCTCATGTTTTCTTTGGATATTTTTCCCAAGTGTGCTTTTTCACTGTGACTCATACAGAACAAAGCAAACAAGGTTGGAGTGTGTGAAAGCAAGCTTCCGGAAGAGTACCAAGTCACACTGTAGAAATCCTACACATATGAAAAACCTGTTGTCTTTGCAAGCCCATAGAAACATTCTCTGGATAGAGCAATGCCTACAACTTACAATTGTTTGGTGGGTGGTGGTTTGTTGTTTTTTGGGGTTTTTTGTGTGTGTGTTTTTTGTGTGCTTTGGGGTTTGGGGTTTTTTTGTGTTTTTTTTGGGGTTTTTTTTTTTGCCTTTCTCTTCCTTTTTCTTTCTTTTCAGATCCCATTAGACAATGTGTTATGTGTTGCAGAGAAGGGTGGCTTGGAAAATAACTGAGAAATACAGTCAAGTGGTTAAACATTAAATGAATCAGGAAGGTGGGAAAACTGGAAATTTTTGAATAACCCTCTTGAAGCTATTAATGGCTCTTTCTTTTTTTTTTTTTTTTTTAGCTAGTAGGGGAAATTTATGGTAGCATGCAAAATGAGTCTATAACTGAACATTTTCATGTGGGACAAAATGGAACTTCATTGGCTTTTGATGTCTTGATTTTGTGTTATTCTAAATGGTAAATGCCATAAAAATTTTTTTTTTTGTATCTTTTAACTGTTAGGTGGTGATCAGATGTTTCATCAAGAAAATATTAGTGGTATTTTAAATTCTCATTTACAATGTAAGTAGCTGCAATGCTCTTATCCTTCTATAAGTATCTCTTAAGTTCACTAATAACATCTTAAAACTTGGTCTCAAATTACATTTAGGTAGTGGCGTTTGGGGAAAGAAAAATGTGTATATTTTTATTAAAAGTATATTGATGTAGTGTTTGTAACCAAGTAAATACATTGGTGATTTTATCCTGTTCTACTATACCAAACCCATCAATGACACAGCCATTAGCCTGTGAAATCTTCCCTTTATTTTAAAAATACATCACCCCCTTCTTGCTCTCAGTGATAATCAAGTGTTATGGCTTCTTCATTTGTTGGTATTCCTATGATTTTGGGAGTGTCCTCACAGTTATTTGAATGCCTTCTAGGAGTGCATATCCAGTGGAAGAAGAAAACACAATTATTAGAAGTGATTCTTGGAGTCTGTTGCATTTTCCTTAAAGTTTGTACCATCTGGGATTGTGGGACCAAGGAAAAAGCAATTAATTAAAATTTGGGGGGGGGGAGGCAATTTTTATTTCCTGTGATTCTGCTGAAAATCCCTGGAATTCTAATGCTTAAAAATGCAGGGGGCAAAAAAAAAAATCAAGAACTCAAAAAAATCCCCCAACTTCTGATTTAAACCAATCTCATTTGAGTCTGTGTGTAAATCATGCTTGCTGAGTGCTTCAGATTACTGTTTCTGAGGTTTTCTAGGTTGTATTTTTTTGGTTGTATTTATGAATTACTTTATAACTTGTTGGGGTTTTTGGAGGTGGGAGGTCGTGTTGTTTACATTTGTGGATTGATTGTGAACAGTTTCCTTGAGAATATTCAATACCTAAAATTTCAGCTGGGTTGATTAGCTGCGAATGCTCACATATGTTGTGTGGCTTTGTTCCAGTTCCTGGATTCAATGAGCATAACAGCAACAGTCTGGGTTTTGAAAAGTACTGGTGGTATCTGGAAGGCACCAGTTTTCTTTAAGTCCCATTGGCAAAGACAGAGAGAGGGATAGGTCCCATTCAGGGACCTGAGTGGAACAGGGCATAAGGACACTAATGACACTTCCCTGTACTTTCTTAGGTAACTGTATATGCTCTCCCAAATACAGAATCTTTTATGACCTTGAGCGGCAAAAAGGGTTGGTGCTGCCACTTGCTGCTTTTTTCCAAGGCTTACTCAGCTGTCACAGGTGAAGCTCCAAGACTGAATTTAAGCAGAAGCAACAGTGGGATGTAGAGGAACTAGGAAGAAATGCTGTCATGAACACAGGTTTCTGCAGATAAAAGTTATACTTCAAGCCCTTTAAGCATGTTATTCTTTGAACATAAAGGGCCGCATTTGTTAATAATTTTCTTTCTTTGGCATGACTGGCAGCCTGTCTGTTGAGATGGGACAGAATAACAGCCAGGGAGAGGTTTGGTGGGTCAGAAGAGTAGGCAAGCAGATCTGTCCAGCATATGGAAGTCTGAATGTTGCAGCGCATAGCCTGGGATAGGCACTGCCTTCTCTTAACTTCCCAAAAATCCGAACATCAGTGCCATTCCTTCAATCCAAAGGGAGAGACATTTGTCTTAAATGGGTGGGACCTAACAACTGTGGTCAAATTATCTGTGGACGTGTTTCCTTTTCTGGAGTTTACAGGCACATGTGTTGATAAAGGGTCTTAATGGTGAGTGTGTTCTAAGAGAGGGCAACCAAGAGTTTCGTATTAGAATCAGCAATGTTCTCCATATTTCAGTGTAGAGCTAGTTGCATTTTCTTTTGTTCCTTCAACAGGTTAGTAATTACTGTTGCAGTAATTAGGCATGATGGAGAGTATATAAGACAATAAATGGTTATTCTGTGCAGTAGTGGGGGATATTTGGTGCCAAGCTTATTATTTTCAGTCAAAGCTAATTATCTCTATTATAATACATGACTCTCTTCCTTGAATTATGAGTGGGAAACTGCTGAATAGATTTTATTTTTTTTTCAAAGTGCCCTGAACCATAGAGAGAAATGAGAATTAAAAACAATGAAAAGCTTGTTAGACAATGAGACGACTCATCTATAAAGCTATTTCTGATAGATTTTTTTTCCCCCCTCCTCTCTCGTCTGCAGTTATATAAATATCAAATGCTTATCAGGACATAAATTATTGCATTACACATGGTATGGTATGGGTATAAAAGCTTAGTTCAGACATCAGAGAAAGCAGTGTGGATTCAGTGGGTGGCAGACTGGGAGCTGCATGGCCAGTCGGGGAGCCATGAGGTCACCGCTGGATCCAGCTGTGCTGCCCCCGGCCCGGCCGGCCTCCGTGAGCAAGGGATTTGCAGATGTTCCTATCAATCGCCTTTGAAAAAGACTGGCTGCCCAGAACTGTTTTGGCATCTGTTTTGCTTGTGTTTAGGGCCTGCCCTGGAAATCTGAGCAGGGAAGCAATGTCAGAAGGGATTATAGCCTCTGGCCGGCTTACCTCGAGCGATAAGGCCGGCAAGAGAGCGTGACTTTGACTGGTAGGGTTTGTCTGCTCGGCAGATGCTACCCTGTCACTGATTAATAATGCAGCCTTCCCTGCTCCCCTTACATCATGGTTTCAATTTGTAGCAGTGACAAAGCTGATCAACTTTCCAGTCTTAGCCGGCTTACAACATACCCTGCGTCTGCTCTGCCTCACGTATCTGAATCATGCTGTAACTTGACGCCCTGACTGGTGAAACCCGTAGTAGAGCTGCAGCTCATTGCCAGCGCCGGCGGCCGCATTTCAGCCGGCCCCGGCAGCCCTGCTCCCAGCCCTTCCCACCGCCCGAATCGCCTTCCCGTGGGGACTGCGGAGCGAGGCTGAGTGGGAGGAGGCGGTACACAGCCACGCTTTGTCTGAATGCACCGACAGCCACCGATAGCGTGGACAGCAGAGACCCGGGAAGCGCTCCTCTGTTCTGTGTTCGCACAGCAGTCATTGAAATATCCTCGTCAGGCCCTGTCGGGTGATTGATGGGGCAATGGGAAAGGCAGCTGGTTGCTGTTGCTGTTTGCTGTTGAATGTAAATACTCCTGTGTTAAGGAGGCATGGGGCAGGGAAGTGTGTGTCTGTGTGTGTGCAAAGTTCTGCCATTTCTTGCTTTCCACACAGACTTTTCCTAATTTTAAAAATTTTGGTTTTAATTGAATTCCCTACAGAAGAGAAGCAGTAAAGCTTTCCTGCGAATTTACAAGGCAGCTTTCCTTAGAAATTCTGTAGCGTGCTTTCCCATGTGCTACACAACAGATGTTTGAAGCTGATCGGTGTCATGTGTTGCATTTTGCGGTACTTTAATACGTGCTTTTGAGAGACAAGCAGTACAAAGAGGAACCGAGACTCTGAGATGGATATAATTTTCACAGTGCTGTCTTTGGTTACTCCAGTAAAGCCACATCAAACTATCAGTGTGCTGCTCATCTGCAGTCTAGGCTAAAAGCTACTTGACTCCTGGCAGAGATTTCATCCTTTACCTGCACACTAATTTTTCCAGCAGTCCCTTTTACCACACAAAAGCTGTGTTTGTTGACTTTATAGATTTTGATACTTCTCATAAAACTGCAAATCAGACTTTCTCCGTTTTCTTTGGTAGTGGCATTGTTAAACAGAGGTGATGTCACTGAACTGCTTTTTTTGATGGTGTAGGTTTTATTTATTTAAATTTATGGTGCAATACAAATTGTCCTTCTCAAATTAAGCGTGATCTTGTGACCTCTCTGCAGGGAACTTACACAGAAGATTACCGTGCCTGATGTTCATTATTGTGCTATCCCAAATCTTAGTTCAGGTCAGTGATTGCATTTTGAGAGCTTCCTTTTATTAGTGGCAAGGCTGAGCCCTAGCAAGGATACCTTAGCATTTCACTTTCTTGGTGTCACTGAATGTCCGGTTTGATGAAAATGGAAGGTGCTTGTCACTAAACTGTTTGTACATCCTTTAAGGCCATACCATATATTCAACAGGCGTGGCAGAGAATTAAAAAATTAATAATAAAAACAGGTGCTGTTCAAAGGGCATGTTCCAGATTTTTTCCATCATGTTCCTGTCAATTAAGATAGTCAGTGGGTGAGGAAGAATTCACATGTATTAGCATTCAATAATGATTATTTACATGAAAGAGGGTTTTAAGATAGGACCCTAGAGTGGCTAAAGGCTAATAGAAGCTGTGTAAGAGCTACTAAGAAAGCATTAGTATGTAAGGTTAAGACAACACAGTCAGCTATACTTTAAATTGCATCTAAATAAGGATATAAAATATTTATCTGAGATGCAGGAGAAGCGTAAGCCTCTTGACTTTCACAAGGCAAATATATCTATAGCACAAACAGATGAAAATAGAGACAGTTTTCACATAATCAAATGTGTAGCACTCACTCCTTCATTCCTTGGCCTGAGAATACAAAATTTAGTAGCTAACAAGTAAATATTGTAAAACATAGTATTAGCTGATTAAATCTGGCAAGAAACAAAACTCCAGACTAGGAACCTGCAGTACCAGAGAGGAGGAAAATCCATTAAACATACCCAACAGTAAGTCATAATGATAATCTTGTAGAGATGTGTTGGAAAACTGTAACTCAAAAAGCCAAACTAACTCATTTACATCTTCCAACATCTCAGCAGAATACCTTTAGATGCTATTAGCCTCTTTTTGTTTTATGTCTTTTTTGTGGTGGCAGCTTAACTGTTTTGAAGTGTATCTGTGAGGGAATTGATGGGTTTTATTATGTATGTTTTTTTACTATAAGAAGGAAAATGATCGATTTTGTTTATGCTTATGCTGGTTGTTGTTGTTTGGCTGTGAGACAAGGTTGCTATCAACAGAAGGGATGAAGCATGAGGTAATGACTACAGCTTAAATGAGAATGCTTGTCATACCTGCTTTTTGCTTGGACTGATCATCAAGTATCAGGGCACAGTCAAATGCCATGTGTGTTTTCTTTCATGTTTACAAACTGGCAAGCGTAATGGAAGGTAAATTTTGACATTTCTTAACAGTTTCCTTTGCCCTTGAAATCCAAGCTACTAATATTGTGCTAAACTATTTAGGGTCTACTGAGAGTCAGTGGAACAGTTTCTATGTCCACTTTACTTAAGTGTCCCCTGACCTGATTCTCCTCTGCTAAGGATATATTTTGCCTGTTCCAGCCTTTCTCCACAGTCTCCAGGAGCTGGGATTCCTGAAGGCCAGTCCTGCTACGAGATGAAGGCAGTGTTCAGTACTTGGCCTTTCCCATGTCCTGTGTCACCAGGTCCCCAGTCTTGCTGAGTAACAGGCTCACATTTTCCCTAGCCTTCCTTTTGTAACACATGAACTTAAAGAAGCCCTTCTTGTTGTCTTTGATATCCTTCACCAGATTCAGTTCCATTTTGGGCTTAGGTATAACTAACTTTGCTCCTGGGTGCTCAGACAATGTCTCCATATTCCTCCCAGGTTATCCTCTACCCTCTGTGTGCTTCATTTTTGTGTTTGAGTTGGTCTAGGAGCTATTCTTTCATCCATGCAGGCCTTCTGACAATTTTTGAAATTGTTGTGATGGACTTCTTTTGATCTTGGAGGAGATAGATGATCCTTTAATGTTATCCAGCTTTCTTAGGCCTCTCTTCCCTCTAGTGGCTTTTCTCATGGGACTCTTACAAACAGATTTTTGAAGAGGCCAAAGTCTGTTCTCCTAAGTGTCCAGGTTTTGAGCCTGATTTTCGCCTTCCTCTCTGTCCTCAGGATCCTGAACTCCCCCATCTCATAATCTCTTCAGCCAAGGCTGACCTTGACCTTGATCTTCTCATTCCCAATGAATCTCTCCTTGTTGGTGGGCATGAGCAGCAGAAAAATTCTTGTCATTGGCTCTTGTCATTCATGCTCTCTAGAAACCTCCTGGATTGCTGTGTTGTTCCTCCTGCAGATATTGGGGTGGTATAAATCCCTCATGAGGTCCAGGTCTGCGAAGATGATGATAATGTTGCTTAAATTGTTAGGACAATCCAGAGAGGGAATGGAAAGAAAAATACTGATGATAGAGAATATTTATGTTAGTGCAAACTGTGGAAATATGTTCTGTCTTTCATACTGCCTGCTGAATAGGTTACTACAAATATCCCTCTCCATACTAGAGACTCACTACCCACACTAGAGTTCCTGTCCCCTTGGACCCCTTGGCTCAGCATCGTGGGGACCACTTAAACCTGTTCACATCAGAAAAACCCTGAGCGAACAAAGATTAAATATTTAAATATTTTCAGCCAACTTCAGTCATTTTGCCTGAAACACACTTGCTCTCTAGCAGGCCAGCTTGCTGTAACCTCTGGCAACGGTGAGAGGCAGCTGGGAAGATCATCATCTTCAGCTGGCATAACTAGGTTTGTAAGAGGACTTCTATCTTTGGCTTTTCTCCACTCTAGACATACTCTGCATATGACTAATTTGCTTTTTAAAAGAAAGCCATAGAATGCTTACCCAAAAAATTCTGCTGCTGCAGCATTCCTACTCAGAGGAAGACTGAGCTACGGTCTTGTCTTGGTCTGGGAGGTGAGAAATCTCATGGTGTTTGCTGTTATTGATCTAACCTGAAGTACAATGGCCAATCAAGAATTGTACAACAAATGGGAGAAATGCTGCTCAGGAATGAGACATGCAGCATTTACTTATACCCCTGAACCTGCCTGAATGTTGAGCATTGGAATCATGAAGAAGAGACACCCTTTGAAGAAAACAGAAAATAAAGAAGAGAGAGGAAATACTGAATCAACTGGAGTCTGCCAAATGCAAACATGAGAAGACAAATGCTTTGCAGAAGGGTCTTGAATTTTTGCTCTTTTCTTTGACTGATAAGCAGTGCCACCAGGACCTAAAAACTTTATTCCTGGACCCATGTGGATCAGAAGTACTAGTTCCTTTTTCTAACCTTTTGGCTAGATGCAATTTACTGAATTTTGCTTAAAATTCTTACAATTAATATAAATTTTAATTTAGGAAAGTGTTGGACTCCATTGATGGGACCATATCACGTTGTGGATTGACAAAAAATAGACTCAACTACAGGAGAACTGCTTCTCATGTTAAGGCAACGCCTGGTACTGCTACACCAATTGCTGGATGGACAGGGACTTCCTGAGGAGTCTGCAAAATCTGGTGTAAAGAGCTAAACTCTGGCAGAGATGCATGATGAATTGCCAGAGATTAAGAGAAAACCACCCAGGTATGTTCAACCTCTGCACTCCAGGCAGAGCTTGGAGAGAGTACAGGGCTCTCATTTCCAAAACAAACTGTTAAAGAGGAAAAAATCCTTCAGCTTCCAATATCTGTGACAAAATGGGCACATTATGACATCCTAGCAGCCATAATCCCCCTCTTTGCTCTTCTGCTTCATCTTTTGTAGCTTGTGAATGCCACAGGCCTTAGAAATTCACTGCTGTTCACTTAGAAATTCACATAGAAGTTCACTTAAAAGTTCACTTTCACCACTGTCTCCCCTACATCTGACATAGCTGACTGTTTTCTTCAAGATTTCCTTAAATTCTGTATTGTAAACCAGAGAATGGTATGCTTTTTTTCATAATCCAGAAACTGGGTCTTAATTCCCCACTGTAAGTTAAACAATGCAGAATGGTAACAGCAGGTGAGGAGGTGCCTTAGCACACCCATCAGATGCAGAAATCAGGTTATTTCAGAGTTGGAAGTTGCTTTTTAATAGTTTCATGATGTAGCACTAATGACGGATGTTGTTGCAGTTATTACATACACATTCTATAATAATTGAAAATAAGCATAAAAGGGGTCTCATGTGAACTCAAGAGCCAATGTTGTTATAAGAGTGAGAAATAAAGGGAGAAGCAATAAGTATTAAGGACCTGTAATAACTCAAGCAACTGAGTTGTGCATTTTTGGATGTGTTGGAGATTTTCCACAGATATTTCCTATGGAAAGAATTTATGAATCAAAGCATAAGAGTTGTCCAGGGAAGATTGGTCCCACATGGATACTGTTGCTGTTTTAACTCCAAATCTTCAAAACTATTCACTATGAACAGATTGTATTCATAAGTACAGGAAGCATTTGCATTTAGCATAGCTAAATTAGCTGAAGCAGAAATGAACACACTCCAAGCAATGTTTAACCAGAAAATAGAACAGTTGTATGGTCAGAGTGAGACATTTGGAGGGGGAAGATAGAGCAAGCCAAATTTTGCTCCTGGTTGGGGTTATCATAGGACTGCAACAACATTGTTCATAGCAAAACATGGCTGGATTAATTTGCTTTCTACTTGCATTGGCATTCTTGTTAATTATTATTTCCTACTTAGGCAGAAAGGAGAGCTGAAACCTCAATTTTTAGCATCATGGAAAATGGCTAACACTATTTACTCTGAAGGGGCCTATCTAGTATATATTTGAGGAGGTAGATACACCATTTACTGTATTTTAGTTGAAATAATACTGCCTGGGTATCAGTACATTTCCCTTCTCTCTTTCCTCTTCAGAAACTCCAAAGTGATACCATTCCTAGGACAACTTGTGACCCAAGAGCTTGAGATTACAAACCACCTCAACTCTTGTAGAAGTAAGTAGGGTTAGAAAGGTTTGTGGATACCTTTGCATTCTCAGACACATTAGTTAGCAATTCACATCACTGAAACTTCAGATTAAAAAAAAAAAAAAAAAAAAAAAAAAAAGAAAAAAAAAAAGGACCTGGAGTTTTCTTTTAATTATCTTTCCTGGAATAAAAATTTTGCAGGCAGCGTACCTGTATTAGAATTCTTGTACATCTTTAAGTTTATTAGATAACACACCTACACTTTCAAGAAGATTACGGATGGGCAGAAATGTTATCAAAGTTTCATAATGCTTATGCAAATACTTTTCATCTAGAAATATCATGAGTGCTAGGATCCCTATTGCTTCCCAGCTTCATCCTGGACAGATGTAGTGAAACACATCGTATTTATTACCAAACCTTTGGAAATGGAAATATACCTCAGCTTAGAATTTTAGGAGTTAAACTAAACTTTAGTTTGTTTGAAACAGTATTCCCATCATTACAAAGTTTACTGTTTCTTGTCAAGTGGTATAGAGAATTGCGCTGAAAGGTTCAAGGTTGAATTCTTCCTGGGCTAGAAGCAAATGTAGCTGATGCTGTCCAGCCCTGGTGGGTGTGTCAGTCACATTTTCAATAGATCTTTTGTCCAACACTGGTCATTTTCACTCAAGACTGAATATGCCAGAGATTTTTACTGGCCAGATCTTCTTGAACCCTCTGGAGTTACATGAATCCAAACATATGCTAATGTCACATTAAGAGGAATCAGGGGGTATGTCCCTCCCCTGGTTCCTCTCTTCCTACAATACCTCTTGCACTTTGATTTTCATGCCCACCATGTGAGCTAGAAGAGAATGGCAGTGTCCAGTTTCACTTGATCTGGAAAATAAGGTGATTGGGACTGAAAGGAGCACTTCAGAGTGTGCTCCCACAGTCTCCACTGCCTCGCATTTAGTGTGGCTTTTCACAGTGAGGTTCTTGCATGCTGACACAGTGTCATAGAGTATTTACTGTTGCAATATGTTCTCTAAGACAAGGGATATTGTCCAGTTCCTCTGGCTTCTCACTCCAGCATCTCTCCAAGAGGAAAAAGTGAAACCCTGATACGGCAGTATTCAATTATTCTTACTGTACAAGGTACAGACAAAACTTCTACCATTAATCATGGATGTTTTAAAACCATAAACTTGTTGTCCATATTCTTTAACAGTTGGGGAAGAAAGTTGATCTTTCCTGAAAATATTGAAGCAGATGGAAGCGGTGTGAACGCCAGAATAACCCTACAAATTCTACTAACATGAAACAGTTTTGGACAGTTCAGGACATCTGGAGCAAATATGGGAGAGGGAAATGAAAAATTTCTTGAATGTACTTAAAGGCTGAAATAGAATTACAGAGGCACCGTCATGCAGAAACTGAATGAAATACACACATGGATATGGCAGAAGGCTTAAAAGGAAGTCAGCCTGCTAGGAGAAGAACTATTTTTAGTCTCCTAATGAAGAAAGCAGCTGTATTTGAGAAAGCCAGTCACTTACTACTTGGAAAATCAGCTGGAACTCTTTTTGTGTCCTGGTGTTCTGGTTGTGAAAGGAAAATCTTATGTGTAAGCTCTTTCAGCCCTGGAGGACCTTAAATGGCAGTCATCTTGGCTTTTGAAGCACAGTTGGGAGCTTCTTGGGAACAGATTCACAGACTTCTGTTGGAGCCTATGGTCACTCTGTGGTGTTTAACCATTCTTGGAATGAGTGTTTCTTCAGGAGACAGCAAGGATCTGGCAAAGTGTTCTGAGATGTGCATTGAATATAACATTGAGTTCTGACTTTTATTTTTTTTTTTCTGTGCTGTTCAGCTTGTTATACAATGTTTATTTCCATTCTTAATTTCCCCAAAGCTTTGCTGGGGTGCAGCAGGCTGCCCAGGTCATTGTAAAAGCCCTGTTTTCTTGTCTGTGTAGTACTTGCGTTAGGCATGGCAGTGGAACAGAGCCACTTTATTTTACTGCTGTAGTGAAATTTGAATTGTGAAAAATTGTGTCGCTGATCTTAATGTACCATCTTCTTTGTATAGAATAAGCCCTTTTGTAAGGTTTCTTTGGTATAAAAGGGAAAGATGTCTTTTTCTGTCACTTTGCTGAGTTAAACAATCAAAGTGAGTTGTGTCCTGGCTGTGACAAGAATGGACAGTAGTTATCACCACGTCAAAACCATTGAATGTGCTTGCTGGAAGTAAAGGAGACAGCTTGATTTTTCCACTGGCTTGAGGAACAATTTCTGAACTAGTTAAAGTAGGTGCATCATAAAACAACAAATTGAAAGAAAAAGGATTTTAGCTTCAAGCCAATGTCGAGGAAGCCTGACCACAGCCACCTGCCTGAGATGGCCTGGAATATTTCAATGAGAGGATGAGATTAGTGAGGAGGGCAGATTGGGTTTGGACACCTGCTCCTGCAAGTGGTCAGTCAATTTCAGTCAATGGTCATCTGCCCAAACCATTAGGAATTGAACAAGACCTTAAAGGTGGGAGGGAGGCAGGATATGGAAGAAGAAATGCCATAGAGAGGTAGCTGGAACCTGGACTTCATGGGTATCCGTGCCCCTGGACAGATTTGCCAGGCTTTTTCAGTCACTTCCAGCTCCCAGCCTTGCATTTGGTTTCTTTAGAAATATGGGGGGGGTTTGTCTCTCACATGTTTTAATACATGAAGTGTCTTACACAGTGGGGAACCATCTTTTATGTAGGTACATGAATCCTCAGAAACTGGAAGGAGGGGAAGGGGTTGTATGCACCTGATCTCCTTTTGTAGTAAGAAGTTGGTCTGGGGAAGAAGTTGATGCTCTCAGCTTCTTCCCATTTGCTTGTCACCTGCCAAGTGCTTGCAGAAGACTATCCCTCTTTGATTTTCTGACACAGTTTCTTGTCCCTAAATCTGCTTCTGCTTGAGCAATATAGTTTTAGAAAATAACCTCAAAGTATTGAAAAGTGGGAAGATCACTAACTGAATTGCATAAGGGGAAATTATGTGAGTATTTATTCTGGCATCAGTCAGGCAGCTTGGGGGAAGTGACCAGCAACAAGAGAGGGAACAGGAGCCTCCTTGCCCAACTCAGGGGCAGTCAGTGCCACAGGTCTGACCACAGCCTTGCTTTCTGACACAAATACCTGAAGTTCTTAGATGGTTTCAGTAGAGCCTGTTTTGCATAAACCTTCTCTATTTTCCCATTACTCATATGTCCCTGTGTTAATAACATAATGTAAATAATTCTGTGCTGGATTTGGCATTCATTTAAACAGGTGTAACACTAAAGCAGTCATAATTGGTTTCGGTGTTCCCAGCCTACTCTCTGGCTGCAGTTTCCAAAGGAGTTTACTTGTTTTTGCTTTTGAAGGTTCATTATTACCATAATTCACTCATCAGTCTGCTGCTTTTCATGTTAATTCACTTTTATAACCTGGTAGGAGGCAAGATAAAGTGTTTTAGACTGCATCCTAGGGTTATTCTTTGAGTAGCCAGTGTTTTAAATGTTTGGGATGGGCATTGGCAAGAAGAGTTCTGTGGTATTTACAGTCTTGAGGAATCTGTGTAAAAGTTAAAAAAATGCTTATCCTGATTCTGCATAAATACCACATCCAAAGCACACCTGTCTTCTGCCGTGTGGGCCAGCTAATTGGTTTTTGATCTATTTTTACTGTTCTTAGCTGAAAGGCAATTATTTTTGTTAAATTCCACAGAAAACTCTAGAGCTGTTTTAGGGGTTTGTTGCTGTGAAAAATAGTCATGGTTCTGTTTTTTTAAAAAGCATTCTCAAGGAATAATTACAGTGATTGAGAATGCTCCTTAAAAAACCCAAAAGCATGTACATTTTTCATAGCTACATGTCTCTAAAATGTCTTTGTGGGTTTCTTCACATATTCAGGAAACTTTTAAAAATAAAAAGGAGCAAATCTATCTCTGAGCTTGGCAACAGCTGAAGTTTATATTTCACAAGTATCTGAAAATGGGTTCCTCCCCATTTGCAGACACAGATGCCAAAGTTTTAAACTTGACAGTGCAAAGTTTATATTGCAAGCTTTGTAAAGGCTCAAAGCAGCATTTTTCTGCTCTGTGCCACTTATGCATGGCTGGGATGAGGCCTTGTTGGACAGTGATAATTATTATTATTATTGTTTATGAATTCCTAGCCTTGTGATCATGTGGAGCAGCAAGTCGGCATTGTTGAATCGGGAACTGTAGACATGAAAATAGCAAAAAGGTTGCCCCTGCTGCTGAACTTTTGGCAGTATTTTGTATTCCATTCTTGTCTGTATTAAAACACAGAATGTAGTGAATGGGCCAAACCCTGAAATCCTTATTTGGTTATTATGAAAAGAGAGAGAAAAGGCTGTGATTCATTGGGAGAGAGAGATGAATAAGAAACTACAGAGAAGGTCTGTGCAAGGTAGCTCAGAAGCTTTGTTTCTCTTGTTTTATAACCCAGCAACACAAGGGTTGTCTGAGCACAGCAAATGGTGGCTCTAGTCCTCATGCTGGGCAAACAGAGCAGTGATGTAAGGAGATGCCTGCTGCTTATGTGATGTGTCTAAGCATGGGTGTGCAGGGTCAGTTGGAAAAGCTGAGCAAATTCATGCCCCTGCAAAGATGTCTCAAGTAGAAATCATTCCATGGGATGCTCCTGAAACCAACTATTTCAAAAGATTAATTCAGAGATTTATTCCTTTTTTTGGTTGATCTTTGTTTTGCTTTTGGATTTTTTTTGTTTTGTTTTGTTTTGGGGTTTTTGTGTGTGTGTGTGTGGTTTTGGTTGTTTGTTTTTGTTACTGGGAGCGCAAAATACCTGGAGTTACCTATTATTTGTAACAAAAAGGGTACAGGAGAGAGAACAAAACCTGTTGTTCCAGCAGCAGAGCAGTTACTAAGTGGCAGTTCATTAATCCCACTTCAGCATATTGCTGGGAGCAGCAGGAGTTACAGATGTTTGATTGCATCATCACAGTATAGTCTCTGATGATGGTGGTTTGGGTTGCTGTAATCCCACAGAAATTATACTTTGGCTTCAGTGCTTTGGCCTGCCTGAGCCTGACTGATCGTTATCTGCTCTTCAAGATTAGCTAAAAGTGCCTAGCTAAACGCTCTGAAACGCATCCTCCTTTGTGGCAGAGGATGATGAATTTGGGGGCCAAGTCTGTGAAAATGTTGCACAAAAAGAGGCTGTTGCGTTTACTCCCTTTTTCTCCCCAGCTGAAATGGAAAAATGAGAGCAGTGCAGAGCTCAGCCTGTCTGCTTGGGATACATTCAGCTACTTAACTCCTGCCACAGGCCACTCCAACCATGGTAGTCTGCACTTCAGCAAAGGCCAGAGAGTGTTGTAAATAATACTGGGATGCAAGTTTTTGTTCCCTTCTCCCCGCTTTTTATGTCAGATGCTGAGTGAGTCTCACCTGCAGGTTTGTGAGGGGGGTGGTTCAGCTGTTCTGCCTCACACTCCCCAGCCCTCCCCGATCTTGTGTCCCAGAGAACCTCGAAGATAATTTTAGTAAAAGGCCGTTCTGGGTGCCCTTTGGCTCATCCATTTACAAAGTCACAAAGTCTCTTCTCATTATTTTTCAGGGATTAGAGGGAACAAAAGTTTAAAAATTAGCTCAGTTATTTAAACCCTGTAGCAATGCCAGTTTGCTTGGCACATAGTGTTGAATCTAGTGATAAGATATTCAGCCGACTGATGACCCTCACAGCGTTGTAAGAAATATGCTGATTAATTCTCTGCGAGGGATGGGAGGGACAAAGCATCTTCTATGCTTTATGACAATTGCTAGTCAAAAAATCTGTCAAAAACCTGGGCTTAGAGATCTATGCTCTTGCCCTCTAGAAAACTGTGATTTCCAGGAGTCTTGTAGAGTATTCCTAGATAAGCAATACTGCAGATGAATAACAAAATCAAAAAAGAGTTCTCCAGTAAAAGCTTTGTGCCTGAAAATATTTTCTGGTATATAATTACATTTTTGTCCACTAGATGGCTTTTCTTCCCCTGCCTGTGACTTGATAGAGCAGTTGGAATTAACCAAATGTAATGTATCTAAAATGATATTACTTGCCACTGAAATCAGATATTTGTAGCAATTTAGTCAAAATTTTCTATTTACATAGAGCATGCAGGGCATATATATCCTGTGATGTAAATTTTCCTACATGGAACAAATGTTCTGTATGTTGGCACAGAGAAAAATGCAAGTTAAGATGTTTTACCAAATTGTTTGCCAACAAACAATGATTGCTTATTATATGAAATTATCAAAGACCACGGGGCACATTCTGTGGTTATTAAGTCTCTTGCAGAGACACTGAAAAAATAATGTAAAATCTTCCAGACCTTGTTTGGTTTGGGAGAGAGTTTTCAGGAATCAGAAACAGAGGAGTTCCTCCCCTTACCCAGTTTGTAGTATAATATTAATTAAGGATGTTTGGAAGCAAATTTTGGTTCTTCAAATATTATAATTAAGTAGGACAGATGGACAGAACTCTGCATTATGTGGCTTAAGCCAAATCAAATGCCTTGCAAAAAAAAAAAAAAAAAAAAAAAATTGTGCTATTTACATTGAGAAAAGTCTTGGATTTAGTGATTGTGTGAGTCCCTCTGACCACTGATGAGATATTAGCAGGGACATGCCTTTCCTGTTGACTTTACCACATGGATGAGATAGTAGTCAAGAGAAGAGTACCCCGAATTTGTAAAATATGTGGTATTCAGGATATGATAACAAAAATATAAGAAGACATGCCAACAAGTGTTTTATTATTATAATATTTACTCTCTTAAAAAAGTAACATGGTAAAATTAAAAGTAATCACCAGGCTGATGCTCACCATTTGACTGAAGAAAATAAAAGAGAATCGGTACAATTTCGTATTAAAAAATTGTTCTCGAGAAACATACTTAAACCAATGAGTCTGATGTGGGTAAACACACTAGATGAAGATGAGTGAACCAGGACTTGGGATTTGGGGGATTTCTGCATGGAAGTTACTGCAGGAGCCTGCTTGGAGATGCAGTTCCCGCTTTATAGCCAGTGAGTATTTGTTCAGTGGGAAACTCTAATTTTCAGCTGTTGAACCAGAGCAGCTCCTTTTTTTTTTTCTGTCAACTTCCTGATAGTCACGGGAGGAAAAAAGAAGTAATGTTCTCATTTCAGCATCCCTCGCCCTCCTCCTTGCTTCTCTGGAAGATGAAGCAAGCAAGCTATTTCTGTTATTCATCTTTTCTCATCTTTTCCTTCAGCATCCTTCCTTCAGGATCTTTCTCTCTCGTGAATCATTCCAGTGCCCACTCCTATCCCTAGTTCTAGCTTTTTTAAGGTTCACCTTAGGGGGTTGTTGGGTTTTCCCTGCACTGTATGGGGCCTTGTTGGAGAATAGGCTGGGATCTTGGTAATCTCCAGCAGTAGATGCCGGCTGGTAGCACTGGGATGGAGGAGCAGAACAACCATTGAAGTTTTCTCTGTCATTCAGGAAGCCAATGTTGCTACAGTTTGCACTCAGTTTAAGCTTGGAAAGGCAGTTTTTGCTGCCTGAAAGTTTTTTGTATTTATCTTTTTCTTAACAGAAGCTTAGATTATGTGATGATCCATGACTGAGACCAGTGTACTCACTTGCCAGGGAAATCTTGCAACTGCAAAGCATATGAGTGGATTTTTAAGCCCCATTTGACTAATACCAGAAGGATTAGTGTGCTATTTTGTTTGATGCCAACACAAAAAAAAAGTCATGTGCTTTAAACTGAAGGGTTACATTTACTTAGGTGGTGCTAAGCTGAGGTGATGCAAGTCACTGCATTAAAAGCCCTGGTATGCTCATGGCCCTGGGTCATGGAGATCTCCAGGCTGAGCCAGCAATTGTGCTACCTGTCATAAATGAATGGGGTGGAGGAGTGGCTCTTTCGGCGGAGAGAGTTGACATTGTGAGTGCAGGAAGTGTGGAGCACTTGCTAATCCATTGGTGGTCAGCTAAGCACTTTGGTTAGAAACGGTCGGGGTAACACACAAGCTTAAACTTTCAGCCTCTAAGACACCTTCTGCTTTCAGTTAACGCAGTATAAATCCATTGACTTCCCTAGCATTCCTACATCAGCCTTATTCCAGTGCTCCCAATAGCAGAGTTGAGGCAGCTCAAAGGAGGAGAAAGGTGAACAGAACAAAATTGTACTCTGCAATCTCATTATGCACATTTTCAACCATTTGGCTTGGTAGAGAATGTTCTTTCTGGCCCCCAAGAACTGTGAGGCCACCAAGAACCCTCAGTAGTACTTCTGCAGGCACATCAGTGCTGACATGGAAACCCTTCTCTAGCATGTCAGTATATGCGTGCTACTGAACATGCCATAGTAACGATCCCATTTCTTAGCTCTGCCCAGCTCCAGTCTATTTATCTGCTGATCATAGCCAGAAGAGACCATTCTAAATCCTCCAAGCCCAACTAGAGCATTCCAGAAACCGTATTAAAAATAATTAAACAGAAGAAAAGCTTTACTTCAGTTTAAAAATTGTCTGGGAGGTGATGTGTGGGGTTCCTTCCTGTCCTTGACATAGTGGGTATCTGGAACGCTGTGAAGCCACAGCTTTTGCAAAGTGCAAAGGTAATTGGGAAGAGCCAGGTCATGCCAGTCTTCAAACTTACTGCAGCAGCAGATCCGAGAGGCAATAAACAATAGCTTAGCACTCAGTCTTAGCTGTGCTGATCTTAGGGAACTTGGCATAAGGAAGCAAAGGTTGGCCGAAGTCACCTTTAATCCATCTTCATTCTTAGCATTGGCTAAAGATCTCCTTTAGCCAGTGCCAGTTTACTGGAGTTCTGCTGCACTTGTTCCAAAAAAATCCCAAACTCAGTCACAGCAAGTGCTCAACTGGAGGCAGGCAGGTCATGTATAAATCAGCTATATTAGCTCACAGTTCTTCTGTGCCACTGTGCACCCCTGTAAAGACCATGCTGAGGTCCTTTCAACTTCTTTACTGGGCCCTTGATCTCTGCCAGCTTTGTGCATTCCTCTCTCAAAGAAAAATGGTTTTTACCACCAAAGAAATCTGTAAAAGAGATGTTACTAACTCAAACACATTCAGTTTGTAAGGGAAATGTAGATTTGATTCCTTTTGTGCATCTGAAATGCTGCTGCCAAACCTGTGCTATGAAAGATAAGGAAAAACATAGAAAGCTAATAAAAAATAATTGGTGACACCAGAAAAAGAAGATGTGCACAGATAATGAATTTGGCTCTGTGCTGAACAAAGAAGGGTTTTACAAAGTTTTTGCCTGTCTTTTCAATTCAGACAGGGGTTTACAATGTTGAAAGTAGCCATCCAGCTTTGATCTCAGGTTGGCCCAAACATGGAATGATTCTGCTGACCTGTCCAAGCACAGGAGCTTGGCTAGGCCTCAGGATTGACTTTTCTCTGAGTAATCCCAGAGACCATCCACCCTTGACACAAAGATTTCAAACACTTGACTTGCTGTGGCTGCCCTGCAGTATTGGATCAGCTTCATCAACACAGTATCACCTTGCCCTTGTATCTTTCCTTTTAACATTGTTGAAAGATTACAATGTATGTTCTCTGGGTTTGATGTTACCTGGTTTTGCTTAAACCCTAATGATCAATCATGAAAAAACTGAGTGACATATACTTGTTATGAATTAGTAAATGCTGTTAGTTAAGCTTTTGAATGTGTGTTTAATTTTCAGGTGGATGCATAATTACTCTGTGACCTGTTTAGCATTGGAGACTCATTCCTTTCAAAGACTGAAGTAAAAAAGAGGTCACATCCAAACTAAAATTAAAAACACAAAGGTTGTTGTTTTTCCTGTATCACTTTAAAAATATTTCTGAACAAAATTACTTTCAAAGTAGTTTGCTCTGAGTCCTAAGATGACAACTGTCAGCAACTGGCTGGGAATAAGCAAAAGTTAGTCTGAAAACTAATAAAACTCACATGACCCAAAATTGTACAGTATTGAGACCATTTGTAACTACAGCTAGAGTTATTTGTCATTCTGGAAAAAATAGTGGAGTGTCTGGGGTTTTTTCTTTGTTACATTTTTTTCTTAAAAGGGATTTTCTTTTCCAGTGGCAGCAGCAGAAGGGATTTTTGTTGGTTACTTTTTTTTCAAAGCTTAGTGATAACGAGCAAGCAATGCAATTTTGGCAGGAAAGTATCGCATCCCATGTGAGAGAATAAATTGTCCCCTGGATGACGTACTGAGTGATAACCCTTCTTGTATTTATGGATTTTTCTGTATATTTGCATAGAAAGTCATTACAGCACCCTTTCAGCTGATAACAGTAGCACATCGTGGCATGTTTCTGCATGTCTTACAACTCCCTGGACAAGCTATTGATCATGTAGGTCACTTCCAGTGGAGCAGACAGTCATTCTGCACACTTTCTTGGATGGGAGATAAGCCTTTTTGCTAGTCTTCAAGGTCCTGTCTCCCCTCTCTCTCTGCATAGAGTATGGTACCTTCACAAATCTCTCACTCTTTTTTGTTTAAGATTTCTAGTCTGACACATCACAGGGAAGGAAACAGAAGAAGGAAAAAGCACAGCTTTTTAAATGGAGCAAAGTCATTCCTCTTACTTGCCAGATTCAAGAAAAAGCAATGCTTGTCCAGCTCTGCTGTTTCAGTGTTGATTTCAGTGCTAAAAATTATGCATGCCTGTAATATTGGAGTGGATTTCTCCAGAGAGCATATTTTCATTCAGATTCATGTAACTATTGACCAGGAACAAGGTTAAATCGAGCCTGTTTAAAAATTAACCCGTTAAAAAAAAAAAAAAAAAAAAAAAAAAAATTACATAACGCCGTGGCACTCTTCAGGCAATCCTTTAGCTTTCTAGCATCAAATAATCTCTGATGGTGTGCAGGCTGCATTTAAAGGCAAAGCGTTCCCAGCACTTCGTATGCCAGGGAAGTTCAGTGCTGTTGCTTGAAACTGGTAATTCTCTGATGGTCTTTATATTGTTACAGTGTGGGAACGAATATACACTCTCATTTTTGCATTTATTTTCCCGGACACCGTTTTTCAAAAATGCACCTTTAAATGTGCCCGTTCTCAATTCCATGCCCCTAAAACAGCTCAAGCACGGGATACAGGGAAATGCAGGAAACTCTTAAGTGCTTTAGGAATCCTCTCTGTCAACACAGCTACCTTCAAGGCTGTGTTTTGACTGTCAGAGCAGGGGCAGGTGACGGAAGCACGTTAGGAAGCAATAATCCAAAGCTCGTAGTGAATTTAAACCCCCTGGTTCAGAATCAGCTGTGATTCCTGCCGTCAGGAAAACAGAGCTCAGTAAAGGTTAGATCTCTTCTCCTACTGTATTTTCCTTCAGGTTAATGTTTAAGCCGTGCCGGTGGCGGTGTCCAGGAGAACAGTGGGTGCTTGTGCGGCTATAAATGGCCAGCGGCTGGCGGTGCGGAGCCCGGCGAGCACCTTGGCTGCAGCCGGCCCCAGCCCCGGCGCCCTGAGAGCGCTCGGCTCCCCGCTCGCAGCCGCTCGCTCATTGGCCGCAGCCATCGCCCTCCTCGCAGCCACTGCTGCTGACAGGGTATCGCTCCTCGGCTGAGATTACTGCCTATGACCTACTTTGAAAATGGTGTGAACCAAGGTTCACAAATTGTCTTGGAAGGGTGCCACGAGGTTGGTGTGCAAACATGCGCGGACTGGGAGCCTTCTGGCGGAGCAGAACTGGCTGTCTCCGTGTCCTTCCAGATGCAGACCGCGTTCCTTTGCCAGCCCCGGCTTCACAATCCATCTTTGTGCTCTTGAGTGCGGCATATTGATTTCCCAGGCAGGCCTGCTAGGATAGAGAGCCTCTGGCCAATAAGTCCTCCATGCCTTTTTGCTCTCAAAACAGCTGAAGTAGTAATAAAGATGAATAAAGGGTTTCAGGCTGAGCTGTCAGCTGAAGCCTAGCAGTAGTAGTAGTGGTTGTAGTAAAAGCAGTAGTAGTGGTATCAGAATACAAGTCACAAAGGAGAGCTAAGCAGTGACATTTTATTTATACAGTTCATCTGTTTACTCTAATCCGATTGTTTATAGTGTAATGTAAACTTACAATTACCAAAGCTGCTTTCCCTGCCAGATGAACAGTTTAACCTGCATGCCATTCCGAAATACTGATAGAGGAAAAAATTCCACAGAAGGGAACAGCCTGGAGAATTGCAGTCTGAAAGCTGTACGGGTCTGGGAATTTTTTTTTTTTCTTCATTGTCTTCCTTATGTAAGATCTGTGCTGCAGAGGAAAGTTTCCACAGACTCAGAAAGATCATATATAGTTTCAAATCTACTTGAAAGATAAGGCTTTTTTTTTTTTTTTTTTTTTTGTTAATCCCTTCCCCAAGGCTAATATATTACATACCTACTCAGCACAGGGCTGCCTGTTATCTGATAAGATAATTAGCGTCAGACACGAGAAGAAGCATATGTAGTTTTAAAAGGAGCATTACTGAACATTCACAGAGAGAGTTAAAGAGCATGCTTATCAGAGCTTTTCCATGCAGAGGACTTGTGCTAGTATTTGACTTTGGGTCAAGAAGTCATTTAATAAATTAGCAATGCAAATGTGTTTTACTTTATACATGTGGAATTTAAGTGTTTGGGACGGCCACAATAAAGCACTTTGGGGCTTTTTGCAGATTTAACGTGGGCCAAGAGTTCTAACTCAGACTGAGTATTTTTTGTTTCTTTGTTTTATCCTCTGTAAAGACATCTGTTCTACATGGCTCTTCACCTTGGCTGCAGTTCAATTTTCACTGACTTCCATGAACTTCATTATGAAACCCAAGTGCAATCCTTCTCTTTGCAGCGGGATCAGCCTTGGCTCCTGAACACAGACCTGCAGCTTACAGATGCCTTCAGCCACCTCTCCAGAAGCACATGGCTATGGTGAGCAGCCACCACCTTGAGGAAAGTACACCTCATCCTCCAGCTTGCCCCTCCCCTGCCAATTGAGTCACAAGCCCTTGATGCCACGATTTAGTACTTTAAAAATAGAGAATGCTGAGACAAAGACCTCTATCTGCTCTAAAAGCTGAACAACCGCTGATGCTTACCCTCCCTGATGTGGTCTTTGCCAGTTGCTAAACAGCTCAACTGATCCATTGATCCATGGTAATTGAAAGGGAAGAGGCAGGACCTAAAATGAGAACTTGACATCTGACATTTGTTGGTTCTGTTTTTGAAGCAGCTGGCCCAAAGGCAGGAGCTCCTGTCCGAGCATGCCTGATGGATCTGCTGCAGCAAACCCTTCTGGCCTGACAGTTGTAGCAATAAATCCCATAGATGAGCTGACATTTTGGCCTGGCAGGGCCTTTCGTAAGCCTCAGCTGGGAGTAATTATTTAATGAAAAAATCTAATAGATTAATAGTTTGCCCATGAGTCTGTAGCATAGAAGGCACTGTGTTGTTTTTAGTGATGGTTGTTTTCTTTTAATAGCGTATGTGGAGCTTTCTGGGGAATGTGGCAGTGTTCCTCACCTAAAAAAGCGGGGATGGGACACTGAGAAATGTGTGATGTCCTTGTCACTTTCATCATTTGGTGTGACTGTGCAAGGTGTGATGGCAAGCAGTGGAAACTGCAGCCAAAGCAGAGGTTCAGTTCTGGTCCCTGTAACAGGAGAAGGAGGAGCATTTTCAGCCTACCCCAAAGGGGGCACAGGTTGTAGCAGATGGGAGCATCAACTGCATGGGAAATACTTCTCAGAATGTTTTTCCAATTAATTTCAAAGGGAGAAACAGTCACTGATGCAGGGAGGAAGAAAATCCTTCCCACCTGATAAGTCTCACTAGTCTGACAGAAATATCTAATGCATCAGCTCATCGTGCTTTGCTGTGTAAGCAATCAGCCATCCTGTTCAAGGAACAGATTGTAAAAAGCATGTGGTTGGAGTGGTACAAAGCAGGCCAGCCCAACATTTCTTTTGTGTCGCCAATGGTTTTAGAAAACTTTTTTGAGTAACAGAACAGATCAGGGAGGCAGAAATACAGCTACTGCCAGGCCTGCTCAGCCTTCAGTTCCTGCTCTTTTGTCTCTCCCCAGTTCCTCCCAGAAATGAGAGAAGGCTTGAGCAGAAGACCTGCAAGACAGTCAGTGAGAGTACCAGTGTTAGAAATATTGCCTGACACAGACATGGACTCAAAGTACTGCAATGTACCTTGCCACTGCCAGATGCCTACTCATCTGATGTTGCAGAAGGAGCTTAATATTTCTTTATATACCTCAGATGACACCACTCACCTTGTCACATCTTTTGTATGAGGTATTTTGTTTCACAGTCTCTGCTGAAACATCCCAGGCACTCAAGCTAAATTAGGAGAAGAAATGTAAGATGGCCTTTCCAGGTTTGAGCAAATGGGCATGGAAATGGGGTATTTGGGGCTTCGGTAAATGGAGGTTGTGATATCCTCCTTTGACTTGATTCTCCCATCTAATCTTCAAGTTAATGTGTGGTCTGGTAAGCTTTATTCATGGATCACTCTTGCAAAGAGTGAGATCCTACAGCTACCTCCTAAACTTTAGCTGTCCTCTGCTAATCAAGTTGACAAAAATTAATCTCTAACATCAGCTGTGAGGCAGCCAGTAAATTGACCCCCATTACTGAAGTTCCAGGGTAGCACAGGGTACTGTTACTGCCCTTGTAACTTTTGCCAATTAAAAATGGTAGTGCCTAATTTTTTGTTGCATCACTCTTGATATTTGATACTGCAGATCATCAGATGCTACTAACATGTATGGAGGAGCTGTACATATCAGAGGAAGCTCCTTGAAAGCATTCTTTTCCTTCTCCTAAGGTGGAGCCAGAGGAGTCACATGGAGCAGTTGTTTTCCTGTTTCCAAACTCCTTGTCTGTGGAAGCTGACAAGGCTCTTTCATACACATATGAAACCATTGGAGAGCTGAGAAGATCACATGGTGGATGGTAGTGCCTGCTTTTCTGTAGCTGTTATCTAAGTTTTCATATTCATTATTGGCACCATAATTACTGGCTTCCCCTAATTATCTCAGTAGCTACCTGAAGCTGACATTGCACTGCAGAACGAGTGGCCAGAAGTGAACCAGAGAAGTCAAAGATATCAGTTGTGTTAGACGGCTGTATCACTGTTGTTTAAAAATTACATGTAAATCAAATTGACCATGCTAGCCAAAGACCATCTTATTTGCAAATACAAAATCAAGTCCTAAAAGATTTAAGCTTAAACCAAACCAGACATGGTTTTGCACTGAAATATGAGAATGCCCATATCTTCTACACTGGCTTAACCAAAATGGATTTAAAATTATGCATTTAGAAAAACCAGGATACTTTTTCCCTAGCAGTTTAGACCTAGATGATGACTATAGAAACAGAGGAGTGCTTTTAAATTCTTCCTTTCATAACTACTCCAGGTGCTGAAGACCTTTGTTTGACACTTGTTGCACCTCTGTGAACTTTTCGGCTTTTGTATTTGCCTACAGAATATGGACAGAAATAGGAAAACTCCATCTCCATTTCACAAGGACCAGTCTGTTGTCTTTGCTCTGATGGGTGTAGTGTAGCTGTGATGGTCCACATAAAATGATAACTGCATTTACAATCACATGCTTGGAAAACTGGAACAAAGGGAAGCAGACTGTCAGTTTACCATGCACACATTGCCATGGGTGTGTTCATAAACATCTCCCCATTTTTTCCCTCTCTGCTATGCATGGAGGTTCTGCTTCATTCCATGGAGTCCTGGGTAGGTTTTCAAATTTGATCCTGGAAGGCTTCCAAGGAAATGGCCTCCTTTGTTTCTGAGATTGGGCCACCCTTTATAATCATGATAGTGCTTGAGTGCATTTCACAGAAGCAATGAAACTGTCAAGCAAAAGAAGGAAGCCTCTGGACACAGGACTTTCCCAGAAGTTTTATCTAGACTGAGGAATTTCTGCAATGAATAAGATGTCTGTAGACATCATCACTTTCTGAAAATGTCAAACTTCCTCTGTAAGTTATAGAAACACACAAGTGCAAGTGTAACCCCTACAGATTTAATCAAGCTCTTTCTCCTATGGGGTGCTAAGGAAGGAAAAGTGGGAGAAATTATTGTTGCTATTTTTACATGCTTGGGAGCTGCTAAGCGATTATAATAATGGGAGTCGTAAATTACTTCACCAATGCATTTGGAGATGAGACAGTGAACTAACTCCTTGGAGGAATACAGGCGATATAATCTGAATGGTAGATGCTGCAAAGGAGAGGGTTCAGGCACTGAGAAAGGAAGACTATGGGTGAAACTGGATCTCTGTTCTGCTCCCCTGCTTTTAATTCATTTGTGTTGCAAGCAAAGCAGGCACTGCATTTGCAATCTGCAAGTTTAGTGAAAGCCTTTGCACCTGCTACCTGAAGGATGGTTCAGCAAAAGAAATTCAAAAGTTTATTCAGTGGATTCTTTTTTCCTTTTGCCATTCCCAAAAAAGAAGCTCATTCATATGCACTTGACAGTGAGAGGTAAATTTTCTGTGCAGCACAAGGTGACTTAACCACATGATTCTCAGGAACAGTAGCGGGAATGCTGCAGCAAAATCCTCATGCCAAGGCATGTGAAAACATCTGTAGATGAATCCACTGGCCTGTGGCAATGCGAATCCTGGTCAATGAATTTTGTTCTGAGTGCTGAAACAAATAAAATCCACGACACAAATCCCCTGTCTGCAGCACTGTGATTCTCTGTCTTTGAGATTCTGTGCAGACTTCTTCCTGGTGCATTGCATTAATATTAAATTAACAACACGCTACTCACATGGAACTTACATTCTAAAAAAAGCTCACATTATGCTGTAAGCCTTTATTACAAAATAATAGCAGTCGTGAGGTTAAAGTTTGTTCATACAGTTTTCTATAGAACATCTGTACATTTTTTATGGAGGATAAAAGCTACGTTCCACGTGTAGCTTAGTCATATGAATATAGATAGATAATGAGTAGTTTATTGAATTTCCTTTTAGATTTTACCATTCACTTATATTCATATAAAGCATGCAAAACATACCAGATTTTTGTAAGTGGTACTTGCTTTTCAGAAACTTGAATTTCTCTGTCAGTGTTCTGCAGAGGATGTGACCTAATATGAAAAGGACCTATTCCTCTAGGATTTAGCTTGTAGCTAGAGGCATAAATCAGAGATTCTCTGAAGTAGATTGTAATCCACACTGGAGAGAATAAAGAGAAATCACTAGGTCCATATGGAGCAGGACCTTGAAAAGCTTTATGAGGACCACATTCACTGGAACAGTTACCCAGCATCCAAACCATGGAAGCCCACACAGGCTTCAAAACCAAAATATTTCAGGGCTTTTGTGGCCTTCCATGATGCAGAAGCTGGACAGAATTTTTATTGAATCTGGCCTTAAATAAGCAAAAGAATTTTGTAATCAGTGCATGGTTTAACAGGAAGCCAGAAAAATTCTTTTATTATTGGAATGATATGGTGGGAAAGCTTAGCCCTAGATACAGTCCTGGCTGCTGAGCTCAAAAAAAATTTGCCTGCAAGCAAAACTAGCTGGGAGTACAGTAAACTCTTAATTAACCTGAATTGGAAAAGGTATGTATTGCAATCTCATGTTTTTACTTGTGTATATAAGCCATTCCTTGCTTTACAAATGCTGACCCCCCACCCCACAAAAATATTTCCAAGACCTTAAGCAGACCTGACCCTTGAACCCTGATTCCCCTTCTCTTTTTCCCATATTACAGAAGCACTTTCAATTACTGGTAGAGAACTCTGGATACAGTTCCAGAGCTCCTTAATGCCACTCCAGGTGTCAAACAGCAGGGACTATTAGAAAGCAATATGTAGCAATCCTCAGCCCTGATGGTATTTCAGCATTAAGCCTCAATCCTGAAGCAGTTGCTTGCTGTATTGCCAGGAGTCTAAAGTTTTGGTACAATGCATGTGGAGCAGCAGATAAGTGCCCACTGCATGATGGTGTAGATTCGAAAGGGATTACTACATTATGGTGTGCTGTGAACTTGAAATTATCCCAGTGCTCCCCAGTGAGATATGAGCCATGGTGGAGCCAGCAGGAGGGACAGGTATTCTAATTGCAATTGTTTTTTTCTCACCTTGAAGTTCTGTTTTCGTGTTATAGATGCAGACATTTGGGTGGCATTCAAAAATGTCCAAAGGGACATTAACAAACCTCTGAGAGCATTGTGGAGACTCAGGTAAGTGGACATGGCTCATTTAGGGTCTAGATGAGTGGATCTGAGGTCATTCCTTTAGCTTCAGAGTATACCTGCGAGTGAAGATCATTTCACCCGGAGCAGCATGTAAGCATTTCCATAAACAGGGTGTGCATTGTGTGGCAAAATCAAAGCTATGCAGTAATAACTACCCTGCAGCTAAATGGATGCTTTTTCCATAGCTGAATCCTTAGAGGGATGATGTAGTTTTTAGTCATTCATTGCCATGTGACTTATTAAAACAATTAACAGGCAAAAAAAGTGGTTCTTTAGAGTGGTTTGGCAAAGGCTATGCAGTATGAAGTTCAAGCAGAGTGAGTTCCTACCTCTGTTGGTAGCAGTGTGTGAAGTGGCCAGGGCTGTGGTTCTCTTCTTAGTTTCCCCTCTAGCTCACTCTTTGACCTTGGAAAAGTCTCCTGGCCACTTCGGGTTTTCAAGTCATTATGAACTCGAAACTTGTATCAGCTTCTCTGAAAGATTTGCAGCCTCTCCAGGCAAATCTGGGTCCAGCTCTGGGGTTGGGCCTGATGGGTTTATAATTTGAGCCCTGTGTACACAAGGTTTGAGGTTTTGACATGTAACCAGATGAAACATAATGGTTTCAGCTGAGTTTTGCTTTGAATTCTCGGATTCAGCTGCACTCCTCACTTAAAAAGAAGGCCCGAAGGTGGCAGATCTAAGTGAAGAAACTCCCCATTGAGGGCTTCTAGGAGAAAACCAGATAGTTTTACCAAGTCTGATCTAAAATTAAAGCTCTATGTGTATAGTTAACTGTGGTTTTATATCCAGTGCAAATGCCTGTACCAGGAGGAGATTATGAGACACAGGTGCGTAACATTTAAAACCTGCACATTGAAAGAACTCTGCAGACAAACCTGGAAACCTTCTGAGTGACAACACAGATTTTCTCTTTTTGAAATGCCTTGTCTTGCCTCCATTTCTTCCCTCCCAACCATCCGAACAGTACTGTGCAAATGTAACTTGTGATTTTAACAGTGAGCTACCACCCTGGGACTTACAGGATGTGTCTTCCAAGTTTCCTGCAAGTTCCTCTGCTAGTCTAGTCACAGTTTCACTCAAAATTAACCTTGTGTCCATTGTCAAGTTTGCTGTGTTTGGGTCCTACTTTGCTGGACCTATGCATCTCTGTCTGGCCTTGTAGCTGTGTTCTGGACCTGCAGATGTTTTTGAGGTCTGCAAAGCCAGTGGAGCCCGACATCAGCTCTCGTTTGTCAGTGATTTAAACTCATTTCCGTGCTGTAGTGCTGTGGACACTCCAGCTTGTATCCCACGCCTTGGCACACAGTTAATGTAGATAGCTAAATAACGCAGGCTTAGCGGAAGAGCTTTCCGCAAACAATTGTTATTTTCTTAGGCAACGTATTTCAAGGACATGAAGGCTGGGTGAGCTCTGGGTCACGATTTGCTCAGGCTGTATTTGCACCACAAGCATGGAAACAATTGCCAGTGCTAGATTTAGCTGGCCACACCATGGGCTGTGTCCCAGCTCGGAGGAAACCCGGGTACTTCCCGCTAGGCTCCTGTGCTGGAGGGACCCTCAGGGGCTGGGCTGGCTCGGGCAGGTGTCACAGCCCTGATTCACACAGCCACTGTGCAGGGGAAAAGGAGCACAGGACCTTCAGGGACAGCTGGCTCACGGGGATGTAGCTGCTTCCCAGCACTCAGGGGGAAACTTCAGAGGGCAGAGTCTGGCACTTCATTGTGCAACTTTATTTTAAAGAACTGTGATTTTTATATGGAGCATTTGTGTGCCAAAAATGCATCTCTTTTTATTTAGTGAAATATCCTTTTGAAAACTGTAAAATCATGACAGGTTTTTGTATTTATTTTACATTCAGTTCAGGATTATACATGATCAGCTTTAGGGCCTTGTAGGAGCCAAGAGAATATAAAGGTTGTCAGAAAATTGGAGGCTTTATACCAGGCTGTTCTGATTTAACTGGCAGACCATTTAAAGTTACAGAGATTTGGGGAGAAGCAGAGCTTTTCAGAAATGTCAGTCTTTTGAGTGCTGCAATTTCTGACTGGCACCCACTCTCTGCAGTCCTGACCTCAGCACCAACAGAAGGACGGCATCAGCATCTTTAGGCTGTATTTTGTTATTATTGTTCAGAAGTTTTGCCATTTCTGAGTAGATGAGTTTCCCCTGAGATGTAGTAGCATCTGGGCTTTCTTACAGCTGAGTTTAAAGCTGCCTTGTTCCCTGAAATGAAGTGACAGCTTTTAGTCTTCGACAGGAATGTGTGAATGTATTCAGGTTCATTTATAACACACAGAGAAGAAAATTGATATTAGGGGGGAAAAGAAGAAAAAAAAAAAAGAGAGAGGAAAGAGAAAAATCTTTGAGGGTTTCATCTGCCCAGGGAGGTAGTATAATGCATCCACATACTTCAGTCCACGTGAGTGGAGTAGTAATGGGATACACACGCACACACGCACACAAGCTGGGATCCTTTTCAGTTGGTCAAAATATTCTTTTGGTCAAAGATATTTTTCTTACTTCTAATAATAAACACTGAAATCTTGGGTTAGTGCAACATACAAAGATAGACTTTAATATACACAATGCCGGTTAGGTTGAACTGTTTCCAGTACACAATGGCCACATTGTTTCTCTTTTTTTTTTTTTTTTTTTTTTTTTTTTTTTTTTTTTTTTTTTTTTTTGTTTCCACAAAAGTATAAAAGAGCATCATGCTACAGACAGCACATTTTAGTCTGAAGTGGAACTGGCAGAGGATTTCAATGGAAAGTTGATTTATTTCAAGGGATTATGGGAGTCCAGGGATAAAGCTGGCACCTGGCCACAGGGAGAGCCCTTGACCTAGAAGCAGGAACAGTTTTCAAAGCTGTACATGTACATAACTGAGCAGAACACTTTAATTTAGTGCAGAACATAACCTGAATTCCTTCTCTGAGGGAAGATGAAAGAAAGAAATTTTACTTCTTAGTAGGACGTTGGAAGCTGTTTCCAAAGCTCTTTGCCTATTTTACATCTTATTCTGCAGCATTGCAGGAAGCAATTGTTTGTGACAAAAAGCCACTTTCTTCCCTGCTTAACTGGGAAATCAAATTGAGCTGCCACTCATAAAACCGACTGGATACAGAATTAATTTTCTTTTCCTGATAGATGAAACAAGTTAACAACCACTACAGGTTACTCTCTAAATCAACATATGAAACATAATTTCATTGTCTTTCCTCCCCCCTTCCTCTAGGCCTTGAGCGGTAATTATAAAGACTTTAAATCTCCCTAGTGGCATCAGCTGGTTAAAAAAATTTGGATCACAGAAATAATGTAACCCAGAGCCTGCTTTCAGCAGGGTTGTTCACACTCCAGAAAAGGCAATTCTTTACAAAATACTCTTCCATAACTATGCTCTATTAATTTTTGTGGTAGTTTTCAGTAAGCTTCACATTGGGATCCACATCATCAGTCCGGTTCCCCAGTCAGAAGGTACAAAGCATAACAGCAGCAAGATGTGTCTTTAAAATGCTATTTTGGAATATTTTGTGAAGACCGTGTATTTTATCAAACATGCCATAGTAATTACATTTACTAAAACTTCCTAGGCGATAATAGGCTTCAATTCCAGGCTGCCCTTCAAATCCGTCATAAACTTCAGCCACCTAATTAAGTGCTTTATTCTGCAGCTTCCAGTCTGGCCAAATGACCACAGGCATCTGTAGGTATCTGACCTGAATCAAGGACTCTGGGTTTGAGCCCTGTGTTTCCAGACAGTGCGTCTGACTGATACTGGGAAACCACAAAATGCCAGATGGTTTCAACATATTACACAGCTCCCTGTATGGGCATCCAGCGTCAGTGTGTGCCTTCCTGAAAAATTTCACATGCTGAAACAACTTCTTGCAGTGTGGAGACAACACTGCGCCTGAAAACAAAGATTTAACGACATTGGCATTGCTCAGCCTCTTGTCAACTTCTGGTCTGGGAAAAACTGTCAGCTGTTCTAAAATTAGAAGATAATGCAACATTGGCTAGAATAATCTGGGTAGGCTTCTTCATTATCAGCTTCCTTGTTGAACTTTAATCCTTATTTTATGACCCTTCTGCTTGTTTGGGTATAGCTTGCATCATGGGCATGAACTGCCCATCATGGCATATTTGCACAGTGAGTTTGTTTCGTGCATTAAAAGGAGACTGGTCAGCTATAACAAGTGAGGACTGAAAGGCTTTCCCACCATCCAAATTGTGGCTGAGTCAGAGCCCACATTAGGAAGTCCTTTTGCTATGTTACCTAAAGCAATCTTCACTGAGACCACCAAGTCCCCCTGCATGCTGACTTGTCTGTTGCTTTCCTCCTAACTTGCATACAAATATCCTGAATCTCTAGGGAGATGAGAAAGAGACATGGAGCCAGCTCTGTGCAACAGATGGAGCCTCATTCCTCAATGTGTGCATACACCCTTTTGTCAGGCTCTGGAAGGCAGGCCCCGACCTTTCACATTTTCCGAGCTAAGTCTTTCAATGCTGTGAAGTTCTTTAAGCACCCAAAATATGCCTCTGTGTGGACTCTGAGCCAACATCTGCAAAACTGGTGTGGTTGGTGCCTGCTTCCCTACTTAATCTGTGAAGGAGGAAGAAGGCAAATTTGACTCTTGGAGGAGAGGGAGACATTCAGCTAGTCCTGCTTCTTTAACATATTCTGTTGAGATGTGGATAGGGTACCCATGTGTACCTAGCTCCACGTATCATAGGAGATGCAGGCAGTGCAAGTGCATGAGATAAAACCAGGCTGCATTTGTCATTCTGCAGAGATTGAGTCTCCCATCCAGAAATCCCATTAAATGCAAGGGTATTAAACCCTGACTATAGACAGCTGCCAGGGTCTTTTCTTGGCCATACCTGTTCTGAAGCCATAAGAATTGCCTGATACTCAACTGAGTAACACAAATTTTTTTCCTGGCACATGCTGAAGGAAACAGTGAACTGTCAGCTCATTTTACCCCTCATTAGGTCATGGGAAGTTGCATGCAATTGGGGAAGGCCAGCTTTGTGCTCACCATCCCTGCCATGGTGTTTAGGAATTCCTCAGAGGCTGCCACTATAGGACAGGAACCACTGTGCTATGTAACAGGGTGCCCATTCCTTTACCCATGCTTCCTCCAAGTTCTCCATGTCCTTTTTTGGAGAAGTTTTATTACTGAGATATCACAAGTACTCCAGATGTAGCTACAGTCCTTGTAATCTAGGGTATTATCCCATAGCACATCCTTCTGGAGAACTTGGCACTGGGATGTCATGAAGAGATGGAGAGGAAAAAAGGAATGCTTTATTTTTTAAAGGTTAAAAAAAATAAAAAAATCTTTGTGTATTGAATGTTTTTTTGCAGCCAGGTTACCAGGGACATTCTGTGAAGAAAGCTGTACTTGAACTCATTTTCAGCTTATGTTGTAACACCACTCCTCGGCATTAGTACCAGTAAGTTTATAATCAAATACATGGCAGCTGCACCACCAGGCCATCAAGGTCACTTTTAATTCACAGTCCTGTCTGTGGTTTGGTGGAGAAAAAATAATTATGAAATCCATTGGGAAAGGGCTGTCTTGATGTGGCCAGGCACATACCACTAGTAAGCATTCATATAGCATCTTTTCTACTAGTAGAAATTAATAAAAAGGAAGAACAGAAACATTTTATGTAGCTTTTCCACAGCAAGAAAACATGTAACTGATTTTGCTATGTGTTGCTTATAATTACTCTTTTTCATATCTACCAATTATGGCAAAGAACAGGAGAACCATAATGAGAGTAATGTTAACTGAATAAAATTTTAGTTACTTTAGCTTTAGTGAATAATTTGTCTTCCTCAACCTGATTTACTAATATCTTAGTTGACAAGACTCCCCATTCTGTGTATTCATTTTGTAGTTAGAGAGAAAATGTTTATAATTTACTGTTTAAGTCTGAGTGCTGTTATTTTGCACTGTCAAAGAGCATCTGTTACAGTAGATAGCTCTTCATATGTTAGTGACACAAAAAATAAAGCATGCCAGCCATGTTAGCAGCCAGTTTATGAGCACCTGGTAATGTTCAGCTGTGTAAAAGGGGAATTTCTTTTTAAAAGGCAGAAAATAGAATTGCATATGTGAATTCTGTGCAGTAATCTACAATGGGATGAGCTTGTGTAGGACTCATTCACACCAGCTGTGTAATCCAGGTTCTCTGTGTGGGGTAAAATCCAGGCTAAAATTTGTTTGTAGGCATTTGGTTGTTACCTGATCATCCCTACAGGCTTCCCAGTGTTTTAACCACAAGTTTTCCAGAAGCTAGCCTACATACTTCCTGATTCTGTAAGTGGAATGAATCTAGG
>WEIU01011727.1:373777-410549 GCA_013389925.1 Aegithalos caudatus | reverse complement strand
TTTTTTTTTTTAACCCAAAGGCATCGTAAAAGGCATCGTAATTACCGGCAGAAAAACAAATAAATGACCCCGTGTACGGTTGTGGGTGCTGAATCCATCAATGTGATTCCTGAGAATATTAAAGTCTAAATTAAAGCGTGCTGGAAAAGCGTTAGCTCCTACTGTAATAGTAATAGCGGTAATAATAAAATGACAGAATTGGGAGCGATTTACATGTTATTGAAGAGGAGGAATTACTGAAGAGTAATAATAGAAAAGAAAACAAGTCGGAAGCCCGTTATATAATGCACTGTGTAGACAACGAGAGCGACAGGCTATTTTTATTTTGTTTACCGTATGCTGTGTAATAGGGACTCCTCCGAGCAGCATCTCTTCCCTATGAGCCCGAACTCCAGACAGAATTGGGGAAAAAATTTAGGCATTTCTTTTACGACCAGACGAAGAAATCTAGGTTTGTAAAGCCTTCCTCTTTACAAATGATTTTTTCTGTACAGAACGGGAAGGGTGTGTAGGTAAATGACCTTTGCCGGAGACCTTTTCCCTTTCATATGGTAAAGAAATTCATATTTTGTAACACAGCTTACACTTTAACCTTTAACGCTCACGGTTATGTATTTTATGCAGGAATGGTTACTTTACACGTCAGATACGGTCAGGCATAGTGAGTTACTCTGCTGACACACTGATAAGTCAAGGACTTTTAATTTCAGTTTCGAATGAAACCGTCCCCTAAAGGAAAATCCCGGCTTCATCTTAATCTATTTCTGTTCGGGTGATAGAGACGGTGCAGTTTTATCATATGGAGCAGGGGTTATGAATGGGGAAGAGGGGAATTGAGAATGGCCAGGGAAAATATTGCGCCGTAGTTATTTTTGTGATATATGCTGCAAGATAATAGTAGTAATTGTGCGTGATTGCACCTAATTTGTTCATAAAACTGGCCCGATATTTTACGGGTAGCAGCTATTTTGAAAGGGTGGCTGTAATCTCCTCACTTTTTACGTAAGGCAGAAGTCGATAGGTTTTCCTCCGTGCTCGGCTGTCTGTCTCTCTCATCATGTAGCGACATGTCAGCGGTGCGGGCTTTCAGCGCGCTTACTCCAGCCCCGATCAGTCATGTAATTAGATCAGGCTGCCATGGTAACAGACGGGATTCACCGTATTCACCGGCCAGCCAGGTGCGTGTGTGGCTGGCGGGCGACCCAGCGGGCTACCGCCAGCCCTGCGTGTGCCGCGGTGGTGGCGTACGGCCGGCGCGGCCACCGCCTCGAGCTTTCCGAAAATTGAAAGATGCGGGTGCTGGGTTCCTAATGGGCGAACTTCTCGGGAAGGGTGTTCTTTGCCCGCTGGAGTGTCAGGCGGATCGGACCGTACGTGGCGCGCTTAGCAGGTCAGCCAAATCGTCAGTTCCATTTGCTTGTATTATTAGCAAATTAATGAAGGTGCGGTACTTCGTAAATGTGCTTTTGGCTTATACAAGCAGGCATGAAAGTTTCTTCAGTCTTCTTTTTTTTTTTTTTTTTTCTCTTGCCCCCCGCCCCCCCTCCATCCCCTCGGTCTGTCTGGTTTAACTGTTTGCTGGCTGTAGCAGTGTTTGTTAACAGTTCCCATTCCAGCATTCTCATCATAGGCCACAGGCTTATTATTCTCCACTCCTGTACTGTACTTTACACCCTCTGGCTGGTAAGATGAAAATTGGTGATACTTGATGTCAGTATTGTCACTCTGGATTTGTTGAGCCTCCTCATAGTTCTTAGCAAGGTCTAGGCCCTTTTGTGTGTCGGGTGGAAGCCGACTGCAGTTTCTTATGATAAAATCCTAAGTATATACTATTAAAAAAGATTTTTGCCTCAGCAAACAATTTGTTTCTAGTATGGGTGTATTTTTTGTATTTGTCCTCATCAAAATACTATAGCCATGGAGCAGGAGACTTTGTGACATAGTTTCTAATACTGTCAAAGGATATGCAATATAATTAGTGTTGAACTTCGTGTTGTTCTTAAAAACATGTTTCACCAAGCAGTGTATATTTGTCTGCATTCTCATTGTTTGAACATCACTCTTTTAAGCCTCTCTTCCATAAATGTAGGTAAAATTTTTTAAAAGCACCAAATTTGGCACTGTGTTCTAATGTCATAAATCTGGAGCAGCTCCAGGGGATGGGATTGTGAGCCACTTACATGGGTGTATATCTCAAATAACTCCATTTATTGGACTTAATCCAGGCATGTAGTAGAGTAACCGAGCTCAGAAAGTGATCTGCTGTGTATCACTGTTATTTCCTCTATATTGCTTTTCATGGTAAAAAGCACTGTGGGCTTAAATAGGATTTTTGTCTGATTAAGGAGCTGCATTAAGTGTCTATAGAAGTGGGTAACACCCCTACTCCAGTCACTAATCTTGGGTGCACTTACACTAATATTGAACTTGGCCCAGAGGATTTTGTGTCTCAGTGATGAGAAATCATCAGCACCCACAGCTCCTGAGCGTTTGTAGTACCAGGCTGGAACATAAAGCAATCCAGAAATATCTCAGTAAAACAGATATTTTAATCACTCTGATGGTAAAGCACTGGAGCTGGAGGAGGAAGCAATGAGAAATGCCTGTTGGTGGTTCAGCTCTTGCGGTGACAGGCAGCAGCAGTCTTGGGTTTGGTGTGATGAGTTGGCAGGTCTCAGCGCGCCTGCCGAGCAGGAGTGTTTCTACTTGGAGCGGTGAGGGGATGGGGTATTTAATTTCCTGCACTGAAGTGCAACTTCTCAGTGCCTCAACTAACTTGCCCTTCTGGCTAGGGGAGAATATCCTCTGCTCGGTGTGGCCACCTCCCTTTTGGGCCTCCAGTCTGAGGAGGTGGCTTGAAATAGAAGAGCGTGTTAGGAGGACTGGCTGGAGAGAGTGGAATAGTCACGAGCAGGATGACTCCTGTAGTGTGAGCCTTCGTGTGCTGCATGCTGCTTATACATATTTTATTGTAAGACAAATTACCAGTGTGACTAAGAGTGTTAGAAAGTAATTATTTTCAAAAAGGCCATATATACATAGTTTAAAAAAACTTTTCTGAAACATAAACAGCGCAACTTTGCTTTTCTAGCCTGATTGAATCTATTTAGAAAGGTTGAAAAAAATAGTTTTGTTTTAAAAGACATTTATAAGAGACCTGGAATTTCACTTAACAAAAAAATTTTATGCAATAGATCCAGTGGCCTAGTTTCCATTAATTAAGAAAATAGACACTTGAATGCAGTCACCTGAAAACCAACTAAGGATTTAAACATTAGAATTTTAAAATAATTGTCTTAGTATCATGGCTAGTAAAACAAAATCAAGGCCTAGTTTTCCCTTTGCTGAAGTTTAGCAGCACATTTTAGCAGGTGACAGGATTATCATTGTCATTGTTCATACGCACACTGCTCTTGTTGTGTGTACTAATTGAGGGGGAAATGCAATAAAAAAAAAAGTATGGCAGGCTGTAAAGGAAGTGCTTGTCAGGATTGCATTGATGGTCTGAAGCACTGGCTGCAAACCTACTCCAGCGTGCGAGGCAGCTGACGCTGGTGATGCTTGAGAGAAGTCGGGCTGTGTGACAGCCTCAGCTATAACCACAGAGGTTGTGAGTGATTTGGCTGTTCTGGAGAACTGTATGGGTACGGTGTGTACAGTTCAGAGAGTGCAGATAACAGGTTTAGTTGTAGGTCTCTTCTGAGACTGCTGTAACCAACTCTGCGTCAACAGATAAAGATATAATTAGAACAAGAACCAGAAGTATGGCAGGCTTGGCACAGGTAAATATTTCATTGCAAATAACTGACTTGCTATATTCCAGTGACTTCAATAGCCTGAGCTTTGCAAAGTGAAAATCCTGACCTCATCCTTTCATTTTATTTTTAAGCAAGACTCCAAGTGTGATAAATAAATAAATAGGTATTTGGTCTATGGCACTATATTTTGAAGTCTTATTCAGTGGTTCACATTCTTTATATGAGAAAGTTGAAGATTTTTACGTGGTTTTGGCTGAGGTGATGCATGACTAACATTTTAAAATATAAGAAACTTCGTAGATTCCCGATTTTTGCAAAAAGACAAAAACTGGGTCCATGACTCCTTTTTGATCTCAGTGTATGTGTTGAGAATGTAATGCTTCATGGCTTTCTTTTTTTCTCTCAAAGCTGTAGTCTGAGTGGTTGTACAACACATGCAAATCTGTATGTGTGCATTGGTCCCAGTCTGCAAAGTTACTTTAGTACATGTCCCAGTGAGGTTTTTGCTAAATGAGAATTGATTAAAGAACCTATCTCGAGTTAAGTATGCGTGTAAATCCTTCCCTAAATAGGAACAAGTAAGTACGCTCATAAACTGAAAGAACAGAAATGATTCTCAGTGAGGGAGAAATGGTCCCACTAAATCCTTTTATTGTACCAAGAGTGATAAAAATATTTGGTGAGATTCCAAGTGAAAAACCCAAATGTATTTTGTTTAATAGGTGATGTCAGCAGAAATTCAGTGCTGTATCTTCATGATTTTGATCAGCAAAATCAGAGAAATACTAACAAACCCTCCAAAACTGGTAGAGTTTTCCTTGTTTATATTATTTGGGAATTTACAGTATAATAGGCATCGGCTGTAGCATGCCACCTTTAATGGCAAAATAGTGTACAAGGTAAATTCACATTCCAATAGGTGATTATTTTTCACCTAGTAATAGTAGTAGTAGTAGTAGTAGTAGTTGCAGTGCTGTGTTTCCAGGATGCTACTGCTTCTCAAATAAAATATGTTCTGTTGGCAGTGAAGACAGTCATCTCCACTCGCTTATGATTCTTCACCTCATTAAGATCACATTTAGGAAAAGAGCGCTCTGAATAAATGGGCTCTGCTCTCTGCTGTATGAGCTCTGCCTGCAGGATTAAATCTATAGTTTGTTTGTGCTTGAGTAATAGTAAAAGCAGTTTCTCTCCGTCTTCATTGGGACATCTTAGCGTATTGTAAATGACTGTAAATGTTGACTCTTAACTGTGTTTTTGTTTCTCTTTATTTTGGTTTTCATCTCCTCAACTCCTGGATCAACAGTCACATTGCAGGCCAAGCCAGATGGGCAAGCAATACAAGCTGTGAATTTATTCTTGACCCCGTAGGACAGTGACCACCGTCATTTTTGTCTTCGCCGTACAGTTATGCACTGCCAATAAGGTGAGAATGCAATGATTTTTATTTCCTTCAGCAAGTGTACACTGTCTGCTCTGGGCTTCAGGCAAAGTGGACGCCTTCCTGGTGTCTGTGTGATTACCTACCTGTGATAGGTTTGTACTTCCCTTCCCTGGCAGTAGAGGTCCTTGAGAAACTCTGCTCAGAAAAATTCCTTTAACTCTGGTGACTCAGTTCGGTGACTTACAGAACAAGTGAGTTCCAGATGAGTGGTTTTATGCTCACCTGAAGTCAGAGTATATTCAGTTACTGGAAGATGTTAGTATGAATGGAAAAGTTGGCAGATTTTGATTCTTGTTATAAAATGCCACGTGTAAAATTGTATAAATTCTTCCTTCACTTTTATAAACATTTTCAGGATTCTTGTTGCTTGTCGCCTGCTTGGCTTTTCCACTGTCTTGATTTTTCTTCCGTGCGTTACACTTTGTCTGGCATTAGAATAGTTTGCAGGATAATTTGTCACTACTGATGTATCCGTGTGTCTTTTGCTCTGTTTTGAGGAATGCTTTCAGTTCTGATTTTCATCCCTGAAATGCTGAGGCCAGACAAAATGTAGAAGTGCACATCTATCAGTCTGCTGCTGTCCCTTTACTCTCTCTCTCCTTCCCATATGGTTGTGGAAAATAACTTGAAAAGACCAAGTCCCAAGACTCAACAATTGTACTGCCAATAAAAAGAACATAAATTTTTATTTTATTTCTTTAATCTGATTGTCATTAAGCCAGCCTGGTTTCTTGGAGCTGTTCTATGATTTTTAAGTGCATGGGATTGGCAATGCTGCTAATGCTTTAAGAAAAAAAAGATAAAGGGTCATAATAAAATTGCCTGTGTCTTTAAATAAAAGAAAATGAAATATAGTCATTGCCTGCAGAAAATCAAAGTGTTTCTTTTTAAAATTTACAATCTGAAAGCTTAATTACAGTAGCATTCTTATTTATGCAGGGCTGATCAGAAAGTCTCCGTTGCAGAATAACTTTTTTATGTATACAGCGCATCATAGAATACTATGCAGCGCATCATTTACATTTTATTGTGGCTGTGGGGAAGGGTGCTGTGTTTTAGAGGGAGGTTGCCTAGGCAAGTGGTTACATGCAAGGACATGCCTTACAATTTCCAAATGAGCTTGAATGATGGGGGTAGGTGGTGACCGCTGTAACTTCAAGCAGTAAGCGTTTCTTGAGAGTGAAAAACCACACAAAGTGCTAGTGCACTGACACACTTTGTCTTTCCCTTTTGGAAGAAAACTGAATTGGTAGCAGCTATTGACTTGGGACGTCGAATAGAAAGAAGTTTTTTGCTATGATGTTATCATTTCCACAAAGCATTTAATTTTTTTTTCAGGATTAGCTTGGGTTGAATAAAAACGTGTTTATTTGAAGAAGTGATTACTGTTGGAAAAGCTTATATCGCTTAATTAGAAGAAGTAGTTGTTTATGAGGCATTGGTCAAAACCTATGAATAATCAGATTGTGTTACCCCCAATGTATTGCCAAGTCACCTTGAATATTTTTTGCATCTGGTATTTTCTGCAATTAAACGAGAGAGAATATATTCGATGTTAAGCAAACATTTTGGATAAAAAAACGTAACCTAGTTAAGTCTGGTGCAGAGGCATGACGGGAATATAGTACAAAAATGCTGCTTTTCCTATACCAGCTTAGCTTGAAGTATAGTATTGTGTTTATGGATGTTAGATTTGTTTTAATTTCTTGTTATTGGACATTTTAGTCACTGAGTTGAGGGTACCTCTGTTGACCTCCTTAGTTCTCATTTTCTCTATGGAACGATCAAAATCAGGCCCACTGTATAACTAAATAAGTTAAATAAAAGTTATTGGGATAGACACTCTGTGCTTGCAAACTTCTCTCTGCTACTGGAGGAAACAGACAGGAGCTCACAGTAGTAACCTGTGAAAGAAACGTGACCTGGCACTTCCCAGGGAGCAGCCACAGAGAGAGCATTTCATACTCACATGCATCATCTTTCAGGGTTTTGCATTTGTTTTGGGATGAAGGTGGCAACTGCCCTACTCCATTTTAGGCAGACCTGGGTCATGACCCCGGAGTCTGTCAGAGGGACGGAACACTGGACACGTGTGAAGGCATCCAAAATGGATCTCAGAAACTGTATTTGAGGCCTAACATCCCTACGTGTGCATTCATGGCTTCACTCACGTGAGGAATTGTGTGGCTTCAGTGGGTAACATCTCTACTGTGTGTCAGCTCTCCAGGTGTGCTTGCCCTTCTAGTTCCAGCTGCATTTTCTGTGGAGCCAGCTAAGCATCATGCCTGGATAAGGACATGGGTATTAAAAAAAGTAAAATGAAAATAAATAAATAGTTTTTTTTTTTGTTAATTTTAGCCTGTTCTCCAAAACATAGAGTTATTGTTATTTGTTCAGAGCATGCACTCCCTCCTTCCACGTAGGCAAGTGACTCAATGCTTTCTTTTATATAGTTGTCTTGAGAGGATTTTGCATGAGATACTGGACATTTTAACAATTAAAGAGTTCTTTTAAATATTTTCTGCTGTCAAGTCACTTGATATTTATTAATCATAGTACTGGTATGAATTTATGCCTGCAGCCCATTTGTAAGAATTTCTTTTGGCTGAATTTTCAGTAAGGATGTCTCTATACTACCTAATACAGCTTATTTTTTAGGTAAGACATAATTTCTGTTTTATGCAGACGTCTGGCTACTGCTCTCTGTAAACAGGCAACAGTCTTCGCTTTTAAAATACTTAATAGTGAACATAAAAAGAACTAATCTGTCTCTCTATTACTGTGTGCAGTGGTAGCTTTTTGGTTGTCATACCAGTGTCCTTTTATCATAGCTGGTTTTATTTCTTTCCTTTTGCTGTTTATGAAGGTCTACAGTAGCTGTAGGGCTTAAAGAAGGTAGGCAGTGGAGATTTCTAATGTGTTAACAGCATAAGGGAAATGGAACTGTCAAGTAAATATAATTGGATAGTAATTAGGAATAATTTTAATTTTTAAAATTGTTTATGTATAAGCAACTAAAAGGTAAATTAAATGAAGTGATGTGAGTGCTGACAGATATCTTAAAAATGAGGCTTTGTGGTCCCCTCACCTCAGCCATAACCTTTCATGTTTTTGCTCTGTTGTTCCTACAGCAGATACTGAAGGTGTGCTGTCTGACTGATGGAAAATCTCATAACATGGTTTGAAGTGTAAATGGCATTGGGTGTAGTGGTATGCCTACATAATAACACAAGGCTGACATTCATAATGAGAGTTAAGGCACTATCCGAGGTTTCATTCACCTTCCAACTTGGTGTTTTTACAAGGTGTATCTGCAAATGGAATGAGACTTGTTGTCCCTTGCACTGCAACTTGTTAGCATTCCTTTAAAAGTGTGTGCTTTTGGATGTTAGTGTGAGTATTAGATGGAGAACTTCCATGTGCTGGGTGCCGAGAAGTGGTGAGGTGTCTGGATGTGACGTGCAGTTGTGTGCAAGCCTGAGCATCTGTGTGTGCCCTCCTGCTGCCCCCTCCCTTGGCTGTGCACACTGTTGGGAAGGGGTGTGCTGGTGGGGTTTGCCTTGCCTTGAAACCAGGGCTGTGCTTTTGGAAAAAAGTTAGCCCTCATTACCAGGGGTATAATTTTGGTCTGAAGGTTAGCCCAGGTGGCAGCATCTGGATTTAAATGTGTTGGCTGAAGGGTTTCTCATGTTGAGACGCTGTGATAGAGGCAAACCCCAAATTTGATAATTGTCTCTTTATTTTCTCATCAGTTACTTATTTTGGAGCTAGCTGTAAACCTGACTTTAGGATTTATTGAGTCACTCCTTGCTCTATAAAAAGTACAAATGTCAAAGTGTTTCTCACTTGTATTGGAGTGTGGTTGTGACTTACCACATTTTTATTTGTCAGGTACCCACGTGCGAAGGCCTTTGTAGTTTTGTAGAACTAACATTTCTATGAGGCCAGCTACTTGAAAGAAAGTAAGGTTTTAATGGAGAGGGATAATTGCAGAAAGCAGGCTTAATCTTCCTTTACTGTGCTCAGAAATTTTGTCCTACTGAATATTTTCTCATTGGTGTGGTTCCTTTTCTGTGGCATGTGTCACAGCTGACTAGAAAGTGATATTTTCAAATGTACATAATAACAAATGCATTTTCTCCTCTTCTGTAGCCCCTGAACACATTTGCTGCTTGGTACTGTGCTGTATTCACAGCTTTCCCAAGGTAGTCTGACAGCAAGTAGATCCAGAATGGTTTGAAAATTCAATATATTCAAGGGGAAAAAACACCCTAGTAGGTTATTACGGTAGAAGTTGTAACTTTATTCTCCATGTACCACTAGCAGTTAAAACCCCATCACACTAATCATATGTACTGCATTTTTATTTACAGATTAGGAGGCTCTACTTTGACATATGACTAGCAGGGAAGCCCCTCCCTTTAACAGTTGTATGTCATCTGCTTCAGAGAACTAATTACTTGGCAATTCCCATTTGATAATTCCCTCTTTATTTTCTGATGAGTTACTTAACAGTGATGAGCTTGTTGAGCAGAATACCCTGCTTAATCTGTGCTTCAGAAACTACAGCGTGGGCCTGGGGATATCATTGTTTCTGAAATGCTGTCTAGCCTTGCCATAGGAGCATTGAAACCACACTAAGATACGTGAACAGTTCGCAGTTAATGACAAGTTGAACGTGAGTAATGCACAGTATTTGCCAAAAAATAAAGGAAGGGTTTAGATTACTGTTGCACTGCAAGCAGAATGTTAAATATGTAATTTCTCAAAAAAAAACCAAAACCCCAAACACCAAACCTAATGGAATTTAGATGCGCAGAAGCAGAAGCTTATGTCCGTGATACACCCTCTATGTATCATTGCTCTTCTCCACTGAAATAATCAATTTAATGGAATTAAAAAAAAATTCCACTGTTTATTGTAATACCGATTTGACAGTTTAGTTGATTCCTGGTGGTTATTGCGTTCTTTTAATACGAGATACTTTAGTAAGTTTTTACTGTGTTTTCTCTGCTGTTACCTGTCTTATTCATTCTTCTCCACTCCCTTTTCACATTCTTTTACTTCAGTGGCCACAGCAACCCTTGTTCCTGGCTGGGGAATGCATTACAAGTTTCACTGCTAATTTACAGCATCACAGTGTTTCTAGGGGGTACCTAAGTTCAGCAGTGCTTAGCTACAGCACCAGCAGAGGGGATTTATGGGGTGAAATGACATCAGCCTGCTCATAACAGTCATGGTAAGGTCAAAGTCAGTCTCTGTTGCAGATCGGGGGGTGAGATGCGTCCTGTTCAGTCCCAGTGTCTCTGAAATTCAACCATGCTATTGAATTTGAATAAAATTTTTTTACTGTTTTCAGTGGAGAAAGGTTTGTGGATCGTCTGCAGTGTCTTTGACTAGATGGTGGCATTATTCCACTGATACTGATACCTGAAGATTTCCATTGTAGCTGAGCCAGTGTTACAAGGTGGGAATTAGGCTGTTTTTTCCTTTACTGGAATAAAAATACTCTTTTTTTTGTGTATTAGCTCACATGACATTGCATCATCAGTCTTGCTGATTTATTAGATATTCACAATGATATCTGTTGCCCAGTACTGGAAGCTGTGTAACAGGATTGTTTTATCAATGAGTAAAAACTCATTTGTACATAGTTACATGTGTTTTTGTAAAATTAATCAGAGGAACAGTAGTTTTAGGAAACATATAATTCAGAACAGATTAATCTACTTTAATTGTGTTCATGAAGTACACCAGCTATAAAATCTTTTGAAAGGAATATTAATCAAGTTGATCAAAGATGGCTTGAAGTACAGAATTCAAATATGAACACAATTACAGCAAATATACAGACAGATAGAAAGTAGCGTGGGAGATTATTTTTAAAAAATACAAAATTAAGTCCCAGTTTCCTTTTTGCATTTTTTAAAAGAATACGTCATATTTTAGAAGCAAGGATACAAGAAGAATAAACAAACATGATTTTATAAAATGCAGTGAATATGCATTTTAAATAGCATAATAATGAAAGGAGTCAAAACCTCACAGAAGGTCATTGAACCATTTTTCAAATTTTTAAAACCTATTTTTCATTCTACTTAATTTTTAAAGACTCACACTGTCTCAGGTAGTGCTATATAGGCATTGCTGAAAACAGAAATCCTCTGTAAGAATCAGAAAAGAAATATGACTTTCTTAGGATGCCCCACCTGTGATATGAAGGGTTTGCTTACACTGACAGGACTTACCCCTTGACAAAATGTTCTACAAACCATTACAGTTTTTTTTTGTGGATGGACCCGCATCCTTAGCTGTGTTATTATTATTTATTTTCCAGAGGCAGCCAAAGAGTTATTAGATACTGATTTAGACGGATCTTCATCTGCCTTCTTCAGAGGTGTCTAAGACTGAACTTTAAAGTGTTTGGCCCCAGACACATGGATACATGCCAATACTATTTCTATCAGTAGTTATGCAAGTAAAACATTAACATACGAATATTGTGACCATGATCTTCAGTTAACACAAGATTTTCATTACATGGTAATGTATTAAAATTTAGGCTCGGCTTGAAAACAAAGAAAACCCAACTCATTAACGTAGGGTGGAGGTTTCTCTGTTGACCACTTCTGTTCTCTCCTGGCACCCAAATAAAATGGTACCTTCCCTCTACCTTATTACAATGAATGCCTGATACATCCTAGATAACGTGTTTCCTTCCTCTGGCTTCTCTTTGCCTTTTCCCCACAGCTACCTTGTTAACATCACTCTTCTCTGAGTAAGTTTGCTGATGAACTAGCCAAGGATGACCTGGCTGGTCTGGTCAAACGATTTGTGTTTGTATCTCCTTGTTTGCAGAGCTGAGAAGCTGCTATAACCCTCTGCTTAGGAGTTGTCTGTCTCCTCTTTGAATCAGGGCCGAGTTTCATGTTTCCTTCTTGCCACTCTTGCTAAGCTTTCTTGGATCTCTGCTGTGATCTGGCCTGATATTTTTGTTGTTAATGACAGTCTTGGAAATCACTTGTGATTTCCTTTGTGAACTTGACAGTTGATTAATTAAATTAGGGGGAGGTAACTGACATGTGAGTATGTGTAATGCATCTGTGTCCTGTTTCACAGAGAAAGAGGATGATGGTGGAGAGCTCACAATCCAATTATCTATAGTTTAAAATCATACTGTGTGGTGTTTGGATAGCTCACAAATGCATTTGATATTGTCATTAAAGAGACATGATACTGCAATATTGGAAGAACTTAAGGAGTTAAAGTCTGCATTTTGTTCCATATTTGCACAAGATGACAGAGTAACTCATTCTTGGTGCATGGTCTTCATGTGTGATCAGCCTAGATGCATCTTGCCATTTGCTTGTCGCCACGGGTTTATTTTGATTGCAGATTCGGAGGGAATACAATGTGTAGTGGCTGAGCAAATTACAGTAATTCCTGAGTGAAAGTATGACATTTGTTGCATGAGGCTACTATCTGGATGTTGCTATCTCTTAGTGTACAGTGAGAAAGAGCCCTAAGGAAAATTGAGGTGGGTAGAAGGTAAACATCTGAAATACATTAAACATCAACCATCGAGTACAAGCCTGTTACCTAAGGAGTCAAACTTGGTGAATGTCATGTTGTCTGTATGGAATGGGAGAAATGCAAACTAAGACACACTTCTGCTATGAGTGCAGCTCTGCTATGAAGTGCGTTCATCTGAGCTGTCAGCTGGCTGGCTGCAGTGTTTGGTGCTGTTTATACAGCTCAGCCAGGATGTCTTTATGAAACCAGAAGTGCTGTGCAGCCTAGGCTGCAGCAACCAGTGGTATTATGCTGCTCTTCTTATTTCATGTGAATGGTGCGTGTTGCAGATTGCCCCAGGGTGCTCAGCCAAAGGCTGTGGTGAAATAAGGGGTCAGGTTCCCACCTCTGTTACTTACTTGGGTGGTTTCAGTGGAGGCATGTGGGTGTAAATGTGGTGTGATAGAGTCTGGGGCCTTTGGGGTGTGTCTGAACCCCTGGCATCAGAGCTGTCACAGGTCAGCTCTGCTGATCAGACGCTGTTTGGTGGGAGCAGAGCAGTCATTTGGCTTTTCCTTAAATGCAGAGGGACTGAAAGTTTTTCCTCAGTCAAATGTCATCAGTCTTCTTTCCTTCCTGTGCTTCAGGTGGATGTGTTGGTGAATAAGACTAACCTTTCTTTACATAGCCCAAAAGTTGTTTTGCGTTTTTACCCTTCTGTCCTGTTTTAACCATTTCCAGACTTCTTTCTCTTGTTGCTGACCAATTAGTTTTTTTCCTCACCACCTTCTCTACCAAGATTCTCCTGTGCTCAGCAGTTCTTGCTGCTGCATAACTGACCTACTTGTACACAGCTCCCTCACTGGGTTTGTTACCAGCAGAAAGTAATGCTTCACAATGTTTCATGTAGACCCTTTCTTCCATTTGAATTCTGTGTGTTTTTCTATGTATCTAAAATGCCCTTCTGCTTAGAGTGTTTCAGTACCTCAGTACTTTTCTGCAGAAATGCAACTGTTTCATCTACCTCTCTTCCTTCCTTGTTAGTCATAGCTGGATTCTGAGCTTTGCAACCCCAATGATCTGCCTGGACAAGCCTTTCACTCCATGCCGCCTTCCGCTTCTCCTCATGGGAAAAGACCATTATTTCTTCTCTGAAGCTTCTCTGTGGGTGCCTGTTTCCCTGGCTGAACATTGGATTTTCAGTCTGTGTGTCCTTGCCAGTCTTCCCTGGCTTCCAGCTGCAGTGTCTCTTCAGCAGATATCTTGCTTTTTAGGCTCGTGAGCTGATGTCTAACAAATCAGTAGCATGTATTTGTTAGTAGCATGTATTTGTTTGGAAAATGTTACATGTTGGCATTGTTAAAAAAACCAAAAACAATGAAAAACCACAAACCCAAAACTCATTCAGTTGTTTTCTCTGTACCTGAGCTTGAGCCAGGAGCCACACTCTTTGGGTCATTTGCTCATAAAATAATGGGAAACCTATTACATTACTATCATATCATGTGATCTTCTAATCAAAGTATTCCTTTCCGATATTAATAGCTATAATTAAATTGTTAATGTAAATTAAAAAACATTTAGTACCATTTTTACGTGTCATACTGATGGGTCAAAAGTAGCAGCTTGAGCACTTTTCTGTGGGCTTCTTTATCATCACTTCTTCTCATACCGTGACTCTGCTCCATTGATAAAGTTCTATAGTAATAGGTTGTGAAATGTCAGTTAAATCAAAAAAGAATTTTTGAAAAGCACTTCATTCAGAAAAAGAAGATAAAAGTGACGTATGCATTTTGAGTGAGGTTCTTCAGAGAGGGAAAAATTCCTGGACTGCTATGGAGAAGTACAGGAATGAAGCACCCACCGAATGAGTGAAGTTCACTTAAGGTATGAAGTGGAAACATGTAAGAGGGTTTTTAAATTTTTTTTTTGTGTGTCTATCAGCATGGTTTTGCCATTTACTGACTATTGGAATTATATTACTGTTATAGTAAAGTAAAAAACAAAACAAAACAAAAAAAAAACCCACAACCCAAGCCATTTAATAATTATTTTGGTTGATAATTCTGGAGTTGGTATGTTTTCTCAAAAAGGAGTCTTTTGACTAAACAGAAAATAATCAAAAATAACTTCTATCTGGAAACTGATAACCCTACTTGTTATAAATAACAATCAAAAATACAGACTAAGGAATATTAGAGGAAAATACACATTTTCAAAATTGATTTACTCAGTGAATTTAACAATAACTTAAATATAGTGAGTTTCACTTTTCCTGTATGTAGGCAGTTTCTTGAGGTGAGAAAAACATCTGAAAAAACCCCCAGCCACATGGTTATAAGATTATAAACACTGGTGCAGGGAGCTTGGAGGTATGAGTTACTACTTTTAAAGTCCTCTTTTAAAAACAAGGCTAGACTCCATATTGATGGAGTGCTTTTAAAGGCAGTGCCCTTTTAATCAGCAAACAGGTCCTCTGTGCATCAAATAATTAAAAATAGAGCAAAGTTTCTGAACAAGGCGTCTGGCAGAAGCGTCTGTACTTCCATCTGTGCATGATTAGCAGAATGTTTCATGATATTTAAATAGCACAAGCTTTGCTCTCTTTTTTATTATTTGTTGTACTGAAGACCTGTTTGCTTGTTAAGTGGTCTTTTTTGAATAGTTACTGGCAAGGAATCAGGAAAGTGTATGAAGACATCTTGTACACACTGCAAATGCCAAATTGTCCCTTTTTTCAGAGACACTGCCCTTACTAATTTTTTTTTTTTTTTTTTTTTTGATTGGAGTTTTACCACATCCCTCACTTGGCATTTAAATTTTCTTAAGGACCAGTTAATTTCAGAGGGAGTTGAGCACGTATTTCTGGTGGCTGCCCGGGGACTGCAGTCTCACTGCTGAGTGTATTACTCTCAGGGCCGTGGCGCTCGGAGGCAGCGCACCGGGGTGCACTTGCAGAGTACGTGTGTCGGCTCAGCTCTGCAGCTCCTGCTGGCGCTGCTGGGAGCCCTGCCTCTAATCTGCTGTGCACACTGCTCTGGAGCCTTACCCTTTCATTGGGACGTAATCAGCCAGGCAACAGCTTTCCAAGCGCTTTTGAGGCCTTAAGCTGGGACTCCTCCTTGCTGGCAGTCATTCAGCATCGGATTGTGTGCTCTTCGTCTGGCTAGCAACACGGCACTTTGCAGTTGTAGCCACTGATTTCCCTCCATACTAGTAAAGGTTTTGTGTGTGTGTTTTACAAAGGCCTGTACAAGAAGGTATGAAATGAAAAGAAGCCACTGTCTGGATGCTGAGTGCATTGCTGTAGCTGGCTGAGTGCAGTACTGTTATGTGCAATGCCCTGTTGTTGGGAGCCGGCAGGTTGGCAGGGAGATGAGACACTCGGATAGGCTCAGAGGTCTTTTGTGGAAAGCCAGTATTCAGTCTTAGGACAATCTGCGGTCTTGGATGGGCATGGAAAATAAGAGCTTTTGTGGTTGTGTGTAAGTGGTGTTTACTCTGTAGCTGGGCTTTTTGTTGCTGGGTTTTTCTTGTGTTTGAGAAAAGCTGTGGTGTGTGATGTGTGAGTACTGACATGGGTCATCTCTTAACTTCAGCTAAAAACTTCAAAAGAAATTGTGGTTAATACTGAAAACAAAGCTGCTAACCTGTCAACATAAATGTATAAACTCTGAGTGTTTGCACCTTAGAAAAAACCACTGAAACACCTCGTCTGTGAAGAAGGAGCGTGCTATAAGCCTCCACACAGAGTTCACCCCACATCACCTGGTTAGTGCTGTGTTACTGGTGTCCATCATGCTGGTTCTGGCCCAGGTTCTGCAGGGCACAGCGCTTGGCCGTCTCAGAGCAAGGTCTCCTCAGCAAATTGATATCTTACATGGTGAAGTTGTTAAGTTTCAGGGGGCCACTTTGCAAATACCTGTCCATCACATCATTCAGCTTCTGGTACAGGGAAGATCTGAAGATGAATGAGTATATACAGAGAAGTACTGGAAGGGCAAGTGAAGGAACAAAACACGTTTCACTGTAAAAACTGAGGGTAACGTATGCCCATTCCTTCAGCCAAACCTCTCAACTAATGCATGAAGCAGTTGCACTCACATTTTACCCACATTGCTCTTAAAAATCGGTTCCCTAAATAATTAATTTTTTCAAAATTAAGAATTACTTCTAGAGCTGATTCTTGATCCATGCAGTTTGGTGGGCCTTGTATTAGCATTGTTCAAGGAGCAGGAAGGAGAGAAAAGACTCGGATTCATTTCAGAAAAATTCATGAAGTTGTGTTGGTAGGTTGGTTAAACTAAGCCAAGATTTGTGTTTTGCTCCTAGAATTTGTTCTCAAAATATACCATAACACTTTTTTGGAAAAGCTTCAGCTTATCTTGTGAATGTGCATTAATTAACATTAGTATGAATTTCATATTGTCCAACAGAATATGTTTTTTTGTGTCTTCTGTCATGCTCAAGGTGCTTCAAGCACTTTAAAATAATTAGTTCAGTTATAATAGTGCTGAGGCTCTGTAGACAAACAGCCATTCTTCTAAGAGCAAGGAGATCAAATTCATGGAGGATGATTTTTTGATAGGAGTGGGAAGAATACGGCTTGTGAAGCTAATATTACCCCTGGTATTTTTTCAAAAGCGTTTGTGATAGGCTTCTTATTTTGGTAGACTAGATTTTGCTGTTTATTACTAAATTTATAATTCTAAATGCAGTGTAAACAAAGTGAAGAAGAATTGCAGGGCACATATTCAGAAGCTGTTGTTCACACCTAATTGTTGTATTTCTAACCCTGATTATTTAACATCATGATATACTATATGAAAAATCTGGAAGCCCTTGATTTCCTGAAACAAAACCAAAGTTTCCTTTGGTTTATAGCCCTGCAAAAGTATATTGCATCTAAGCAGGTAAACTAAAATTCAGCCTAGGATGGTGGGATCCTGTTGATTTGTGTGAAAAATGATGGTTCTGTTAGTTGTCTGCAGGTCTCCGGAGGAGAGGGAGGGCCTTATATCACTCAAAACCAATTCCTTTTGGCTGTCTGGAGAGAAATATGGATAGCATCCAACATACAGCCATCTCCAAGTACAGAGACTATAATGGAAATGTTGATGACCAGTCAGTATTGATATATTAGGAAGTATTTATATAACTTAGTGTTGTTGACTACTGTAGAAATGTTGTCTTAGGCCCTGTTCCCACTGGCGTTCCTCCTGTTGACTTTTAGAGTGTTAGGATCAGACCCCTTTGGCTCAAATTTGGAGTGAATTAAGACTGAAAGAAGTATGCATGTTCCGCAGTCACCCTTCACTTTTGGAGGAGAGAATGGAGTAAATAACTAACTTTTGCAATGGTACCAAAGTTCTTTATGGCATCATCAAGCTGTACATTGAAAATAAAGCTTTCCTTAAGCTATTTGAGGTATTTCATTTTGATCTATATGAAGTGTTCCCTGTTAATAGAAGGCTCAATGTGGTTTTTATGCTTTCCTCGTGAAGCTGTTCTTTGACAAGGAGAAAAATGTATCTGATTAACATGCACCTTTCTGTATGTGGATTATTATGCATTCATTATTTTAAGTTGGTGCTATTATATGCAAGTTTCTCCAGAACTTTGGTAACCCAGTAGAAAGGAGTGACAGTTCAGTGCATTCTCAGCTGTGCAGCTCTAAAATATGTTGCTTTTGAAGACACCTACGTGTTACAGTAAAAATACCCCTTATAGCCAAAGATGTGTGACCCCAGTCTAGGTAATTACAAAAGAAGGAGATTCAACTAAGTACTGAAACAGGAAAAAAAAGAGGCAATTTTTATTTTTTCAGAGTAGTAGAAATGATGAAAGACAGAATTACTGTTCTGTAAATATTTTCTTAAAAAGCCCCCCAAACCCCACAAAGCTCGTGGGTTCATTATATGTAAGACTAACTATCAGTTAGGGAATATGTCTGCAATACTAAATACTGTAAATTTGATTCGGTGCTCAGTTGTACTCCAGAAAAAGAACAAACGTGTAGCTTTGCTAGAAACAACAAAAGACAATTTGGGGAAATGCAGAAGTACTGCTAGAAAAGCTGAATGCTGCATTTCTATGTAAAATGCCATGTGACTAATATAAGTGCTGTTCTGTCCCAGATGGGGCTGCTGAAATTCTAAGCAGGTATCAAGAATTTACTGTTTCATATTTTATAGATAATCATTGTTCTGAATGCTTTAAATAATACAGGAAATGTAGTGTGACAAACTTGACATTTGAGTGTTAATACTGATACTGAAACAGCTCACCACAAAGAATGCCAGGGCTGCAGAAGGAAGGATAGCATTTTGATCAGATAAAGACAGAGAAGTTATAAAGCCCTTCATATATGTTGAAAAAAAGGCCTTGTGAAAACTGTGACAAAATTACCTTTCAGGATTAGACATTTTATATCCTGTTTTGGTAATACCTCTGCAGGGAAAGTTGGAAAAAAAGAGATGTCTTTGCCATTTCTGTCTTCCCCCTTCCTCCCCCTCTTGCAGTTTGATGAACTACTGATGAATTACTTGAAATAAGGCTGAGTACAGGGCTACGGCGTGTTTTGGATTTGCTTGTACAAATACACGAGTGGATGTGGGCTCAAGAAAAGACACATGGGCATGTATACTCTTTGGTGACCAGTCTCAAACTTCCTGGAGATGCACTGTAAGTTATCCTTTCTAAAGCTGAGATCTGGTGACAGGTTACTTTATTAAAGAGAGACCTTTATTTTCTAAATATAAAATAGTGCTGACAGTCCCCCCCTTTTTTTTCTTAAACAGTCAAGCTTGCTCTCCCACATGTGTGTGAAGATGAGTGTGTACACAATCCCTTACTATAAATTTGTTATGGCTTGCTCGATTTTTGTAGTTAGTGTGGTGAGACCAGGAGAATACAGCCCTTCATGTACAAGTAAGTTTCAACCTACCTACATGAGGGAGCCCAAGGACTCTGTCAAGGTCCCTCAAAAGGGATACAAAATGAAGATGTAGACTGGATGAAAAGCTGATGATACTTTGCAAGCAGAAGAGGCCAGTCCAAGCCAAGCCCATGGAAGTAACAGGAATGTTTCTGTTCTGTCACTCTCTGCAGTGCACTGCTGGTGTGGATGTGCCCCGCTGTTGATAGATCTTAGTGGGTTTTGGCAGTTGTTGTTATATAGATGATTTGGTAAGTCACTTAGCTGGTCGTAGTACTGATAGGTACATTGCTTTCCAAAATTCCTTGTCTGTTGTATGTAGAGTACCTTTTTGGCTTAGTACTGGTCATATAGGTTGCACTAATTTGATTTTAGCTGTTTAGCTATATGCAAACTAGTTAAAGGCGTTTTATTTTTTGGAACAGGAAGGAAAAGTTTGTCAGCCTCCCTTCTGAAAGTGTTTTGGTAGCTCTGACCACTTTTCCCCTTCAAAAATATATCTTGTGCTTTCAGACTCTCTCATTTTCAGATGTGATTAATGGTAATTTTTATCTTTAGAATGCAAATGGAATTTTTAGCATACTTTTGCACTGTATAATGCTTCTTTCTGCACAAACTGCTTACCCGACAAATTAAAAAGACAGGTATGTATTTAAAAACCAACCAACCTAAACCAAAGTACACCCTACCTTTTGAAATATTTATGTACTTGTAGGTGCTGCAACATATTTATGTGGAAGTGGCACCATTCTGCTTTGTCAAGTGTAAGCAGCTCCCTTTATTTGGGTGCTGCCACTGTAGGCAGGAGGAAATGTTGGGCAGTTAGCTGGAACGACAGCAAAGCCTTTGTGTCTCAGTGGGGGTAACCTACATGGGAACAACCCCTCTGAGATACCTTTTGCAGGGGGCTGTTGGCTGTTGGGGAATCACAGATCCCTGGCAGTTGTTGGCATTCCTGTAAAAAGGGTGGAACAAGAGCACTTACGTTAAGAAATGCAAATCCCTTGCTGCTATGTACAAAGCAGGCAGACTCCTGACCCCTTGGTGATGTCAGTGGCGTTTTATCCTGCCCCAGTAAGTTGTTAAATTCTTTAGGCACAATCTCATTTTCACAAAGGAGACCTGGACTAAGACAGTAATGCATTGGAGATCTTACTCTCCAGGGCTGTGCAGTTTGTAAGGTGATTCACAGCATGTACAGAGGGAATGGAAAATGTTGTCTTGGAGGCATTCCAGTGTGTTATTTTGAAGTCATTTAGCCCAGCCACAAATTCTAGTGATTTTATGGGAGCCTCTAGAGCTACAGAGTGGAAGGTGAACCTTCTACACCCTATCTTAGGCTATAACTAGTCAATGACCTTTTCTTCTGTGGCCAGCTGTTCACCTGACTGTTCAGTCCTCTGTTCTAAATAAAACCCAAGAAAATTAAGTACTTCTGAGACTTTGGCCTGTTACAAGATGGGTTGCTGCTGCAGATGATTATATAGATCTATTTTACTGCCTGTTCCCCATGCCAAAATTTAGAAAAGCATCTTGATTTTGAACTGCCCAGAAACACAGCCCAAAATGGGAGTAATCATACTGAAACAAATTACTTTTTTTACATCTTGTATTTCCTCTGGTTCTTCAACTGTTTCTCAGAGTATCATCTGCTTTTACTGCCAGTGGTACAATAATAGGTTAAATTAATTATTTTTAAAAATTATAGTATAGTTGCTCAAAAGAACATAGAAGTAAATCGTTAAGATAACATTTATCTTCTGATTTAGTGTCTGAACCTGCTTCCTTGATGTTAGGGCAAATTAATGAAATTAGCATCCTACCTTCAAAGAAATAAGAACAATAATAAAAAACCCTCTAAACCCCAACAGTTGTATGTTTGAGCTGACTAACATAAAAATGTGACTGAAAAACTGTGACATAAGCCTAAACATCAGCTAATTATCATGGTGAATGGAATAATCTTCCATGGAGCTGTGAGTGGCCAATGTGTTATTGTGCATTGGGGCCCTATTAATCCATAGATTATTGACAGAGCATATGGTAGCTCCTCCAAAACATGCCATATATAACATGATTTTTGTACTATTGTTTAAACTGCATTCTAATGTGGGGATATCGGTAGTCTTAAAAAACCCATTTTACACTGTGGTATTTGCTAGTAATATGGTATACGACCAGGATGTACAGTAGATATTCAAAATCAGTATGCTGCAGAATTTATCAATTTGCATGCTAAAATACTTGTCATTTCTGGAAATACCCTGAGGTGTAACTGTCCACAACCTTCCTCTTCTAAATAATTATTAAATATTTGCTTGCAAAGCTGAATCTTTAGCCATTTGGAGCATGAATTTCACGGCTAGTGATTTTAAAATCTCATGGTCGGGACTATAACCCAGAATTTTTTTTTTTACCATTTTTGCTGTCCTGTTGATTAATATGTGTGAAGTACCAAAGCCTGTGTACCTCAGTGCGGTGCCCCCTCGAGTGCAGCTCATTACTCTGCTTTTTGGAAAAAATTGAGGAACAGCCAGGAAGAGATGCAGGCAGGACCAGAGAGCCTCATGCAATTCAATCCGAAGTTAATTTCTCCTGGCATCATGTGGCTAAGGAGAGATAAATTCCTTTTGCCTCTGGTCAGAACTATGTAATTACAGGTGAACCCTTGGGGCTAGAGTTTTCAAACCTGGGAGATGTCCTTCCTGGGGGGACATTTTGGAGCCTCTGGGAGGGGATGATGGGAGTGCTGTGGCTCATTCATCTCAAACTGTGAAAGCTAGGGCCTCACCTGCCTGTGTGCTGTTCAGAGGTAGGGAACTGCCTGGGTGCAGGTGACCAGATTTTAATTTTTCCTGTCTGCCCCTGCAGCAGCTGCTTCAAATGGTTTGTTTATTTCTGCTGCTCTGTGCTGCTGCAGGGTCAGGTATATACGGAGAGAATATGCTTGTGGGTGCTCCATGCCAGTGGTGCAGCTGTGGTATGGGGTTGAAAGAGGAATGAGGAATGTGGGGGCTGCCTGTGAACATGCTCATCTTCTTTACAGTTTCAGGAGACCTGGAAAATACGGCAATTAATTGCTAAGCCTGAAGTTGGTTTAAATACAACTCAAATGTTGCATAATGTTTATTACCTAAATTTATCTATCCTTTTGGAATGTTGCCCCTTAGGAATAACCACATACAAGAGCGTTGCACTGCGTGTGTATCAAGGGGGAGATGTTCCTATGGGCTGCTGCAGCCCCTGCTGGAGGCTGCGAGCGGCAGAGTGTTGGTTTGCAGTGTAATGGTGGTTTTTAGTTTGTACTCTGTGGTGGCAGTAGTGACCAGTGACTGTGGTCTGTGAACCTGTTGACTTGGAGCCTGCCTCTGAAGAGCAGGGACTCAGGAAAGCTAAGGTGGCTGTCAGCTGGTGCAGTGGTTGTATGGTGGGCGTTGCTTTTATCGGGAAAACCTTAGCGGCCTTGCAAGTGGAAAAATATTGAAAGCTTGCTTGGCCTTTCTGCAGGTGAAGAGAGATCATAAAAGTTATCTTTTTGGTATGCCAGTTGGTTTTTAGAATATTAATTATAGTGTTTCATTTTAATGCCATTTCCCCTGTCCATTTTGAGTCAATTAGCACCTCTGTCTTCCTGTTTGACTCTATGTGCAGTTGTTGATGTCCAAAATTCTTTATTGATATAAAAAAGTAGTTAAATGAGCTGACTTTGAAAACACAAAATAGGATATCTAAGTGTATCTATATAAATAAATATATATCTATAAATTAATGTTTAACAGAGAGCATGTTTGATAAAGTTACCAAACATGGTGTGAGAATTGTTAGTTATGGCTGTTTTCAGAGAACTTGAAAGCCTTCTGAAAAACTCATCCTTTGGAGTAAAATGTTTTCTGCTTGTTTCTGTTATGAAAGGGAACAAAGTGTTACTATTGGTACTTGTCGGAATCCATTCATTTCTCTTACCTTGTAGTAAATAATAACACTCCCCTTCTTATTTCTGAGATACTGAAGTGTGGAAGTGAAAAATGCCTCATTTCATTATTTAGATATAGGCAAATAATCCTTTCCCCCCCCCTCTTTTCTTGTACTATTTCTGATTGCTCTTTAAAAATTCCACTGCACCCCTGGTAAATGGGCCTGAAACTGGAGAAACCATTCCTAGAAGTTTAGCCTTGTTCATATCTGAGCGTGCTGCCTCTCTTGCTTCACTGTGAATCCACATCAACCCCCTGGCATGATAACATGGAATGAGCTGCAGTCATCCATACCTTTGCTTCACCTTGAGCAGTCAGGCTGGCAAGAGAGTAGAAAATGCTCCTCGGTATCAGGTTTGATGCTTAGGAAACCTGATTTGGGAGTTAATTCTTGCTCAGATGGGGGACACCCTTGTTCCTGTCCTGTGCCATGGGTGCTGTGATGCAGGGTGGCAGAGGAGGAGTAGCCGGGTTGGGTACCCCTGGCATGGGCCTTGCCCACACGTGGTTGCAGGGAGGGGCCAAACGGGGGGTTCTTCATTATGAGAATCATGGAACCTTGCTGGAGTTTAACTGAACTGTATCATTAGTATCATTTTACCTCCCAGTCAGCTGTAACAGGTACCAGGAAGCTGCTTCTCTTTGCATAACTTACTAGAAAACTTACTACTTTCCTACATGTATGCCTTATATGGAAGAACAGGCGGTGTGGCATTTTGTCAGGAGACTGCATGAACTCTGTTTTCCAGTGTCACAACTGGCAACTGTGAAATCTGCATCAAAATGCTTGTTATCAAGCATCCTTTAGGCCAGCGAGGGGAATGTACTGCAGGGTGTGCAGGATACTAGTACCTGGACTCAGGGCAGATGCCTGCTTTGGTCCTCACTGGTGTCAAGGGAGTTTGTGGTTGAACTAGGGAAGGCAATCTGGGCAACCCTCCAGCATGAAGGATGTGAGGCAGAAACGGATGGGAGGAGCTGTAAATGATATGAGGGAAGCAGTAGGCTAGGAGAAGAAGGGTCCAATAAAATCAAGTAATAAAAGACATCCATAAAACTGCAGGACCTGAAGTTTGAAACAGTAGCTCTATGCTTACATGCTTGGCACAACTTTCATTTCTAATTTGTCTGCTTCCTTCAGGCTTCCTCTTGCCAGAGAGGTGGTCTGTATGCTCACTGTCTGCAGCTGGAGAGTCCCTGGTCTGCTCATGCCAGTGGTGATAGAGGACCACAGGGAGATTGGAGTTTGCCCTGTAGCAGTCATTGCTCTTGGGTGGGTGTGCTTGGCTGGTTTTCCAGATCATAGACTTCAGGCAGTAAGGCATTAGAAATATCATAGTCTATTAAATGTACTGTGGAACGTTTGGCTGCACTAACTGCTGCTTTTAATAGAGTTCAGATCTGACATTTTTGGGACTGAGAGGGTTTGGATGTAAACTTTGTTAAATTGGTTTTGAAAAAGGAAGTTCTTTCATGCTTTGAAGGGAAAAAAATATGAAGACAGAACTGCAAGTCTCTTCCTTAAATCAAAGTTTTCTGCCTGAAACGGGAACAGCTCAGCAGAACAGTTTAAGTAAACATGGCCATAACTGCTTATCTGAGACATTGGCATCCTCTCTTCTTACTGTGTTACTTTTTTGTGGTATCCTGGCGTCTCTCAGTCACTGATGTGTTTGTTCTCACAGCACCTCCTTTGTAGGCATATACTTTTGTGTCCATTTGATAGCTGCCACCAAGATTTGAGGCTTTATCTGGAGAGCTTGCTCCAGGAGTGTACGTTTTCTACACCTCTACAGATGGGATTTTGGAATTGCTGTCTAAACAATCCTTCCTGCCTCCAGCTCTGAATTTCTCTCTGTCCCTATTGTGGCTTCTTTATTTGTTAAGCAGGGGAAAGAAACAGAGGCACCTGTTTCTGAGTCATCCCAAGTCAGTGTTCAGCCCAGGACAGGATAAAATGTAGGCCAGTGACAGCTGGTGTACAATTGTAGCCTATGTGGGGGGTCAGTGAATGTAGTATAAACACTGGGAGATTTGCTGAAAGTCACGTATGTATGTGAGAGTGCAAGGAATTAGGCACCGTACTCTAAAGCTGACGCCTGACTGTGGGGTCAGGATTCTTCTCCTCGGTAGGAAAAATATACCATATTGTGAGAATGACTTATTGATACCTAACATTACAGCTTGGGAGGGTTTTGCCTGTGTGTGTTAAAATAATGTAGACCCACACTGGGTCTTTTATCCAGGAAGCATTGCCACATGCAAGTAACTTCTATGCACTTCAAGTTCTTCCACTGTACCAGTGCTTGAAACTTCATTATTAAAATTGATTTTTAAGTTAATGCTTTGCTCTCTAGACCAGCTTCTAAAGAAACAAAATTGTTTTAATTTGTAAATGAACAAGAAGAATATTTTAGTTACAGAATGTAGGATTGTAATTTATTTGATAGGTCTAGTAAAGTAAAAAATTCAGTGATGTTTCATAGAGTACTTCTGTGTGTTCTATAACATCTTCTTCAAAGTAATGGAAGAATAAGAATGAGAAGTAAGAGACGCTTTTTGTTTTTTCATGGGAATGAATGTGTCTGTACATTTTTGAGCCTCTAGTATATGTTCTTCCTCATTTTGGTTATGTTACGGGGAATAAAATCAGTTAAAAGAGAAAAAGAAGATTGTGTCTCTTGCTCAGTTTTGTTGTGATTCTGACAACATTGCATCAGGCCATGGGAAGTGATCTCAGCCATATTTTTAGTTACAGGTTGAAAAACTATATTTTGTCATGAAAAGTTTTAAAACTAGTACACATGCAGAGGTAAGTATATTGCACTACCAGTGCCAATCTAGTACATAAAGAGCTTCACAACTGTTTGGATCTGTTCTTCTTTCATAATGGGCTGCAACTTGTTTACTAATGCTCGAAAGCATGTACACATCAAATAAATCTCTGGTATTTGGGCCATAGTGTACCAGCATTATGCAAAGGGAAGATTAACCACGCTCAATATTAAGCTACGATCCACTTCACTCTTGATTCCTCACCACAGTAAATCAACCAAACCATCAAAGAACAGAATTAGTGGAAGGGTTTCTCAGACAATAGATTTATTTCCATGTTTATTTGTATCTTTGTTAAGAAAAGGGAAATCAGCAGAGCAAATCTGCCTGGGGCTTGGGGCATTATAAATTAATCAAAAGACATGAAGTGAACTTTTGGGTGTGGAATACCAGCACCAGATGCAAATGCTACATAGCTGCATTGTATGGCATGTACAGTGTTGCTGCAGCAGCTGAGAGGCAACACACCTGCTTTGACTGCTGCTGCTCTTAATAGATAGTCTTTAGCAAGCGGTATATTGGCAAATCTGATACAGAGTGAATTTGCAACGTTGACTCAAAAGACTTTCCTAACATGAAACATCTTTAATGCATATCATTTTAGCTCTTTCCTGTTTTTACTCTGCTCTCTTTCAGTGAAAAGGTCAAGAAAAGCAGTAGCTCAGTGGCTGAATTTTTCTCAAGTGCTTTACAGCAGGGAAAGTGGGGAAACCTCTTAAAGTGGTGTCTTATTCAGTAAGTTAAACCTTTTTTTCTTCAATTAATTTTTTTATTTTCATTTTTTTAAATCCTGTGTATCAGAATAATTATACTGACTTATAAGGTGTCCTCAGGCTGGTGTGAAGCTCCTCATCCCCACTTTGGCTTTCCCCCTCCCGCAGAACTAGTCTTTGCCAAATGAAACCTGGCAGCCCACTTTGGCAGATGTGGAAGTGCACAGCTGACTCAAAGCCTACCATAACATGACTGCCCCTCTGCCCCAGCTGGGACTGGTTGCTGCATTCCTGGTCAGAGATCTACACTATCCAGTGCACGCCTCTGTCTTTGGCACTTGCTGTGCACGTGTGTGTGCACCCACACACGTCAGCACTGCCCCCCACTTTGTCTTTGTACTCGGAAAGCCATCCAGCTGCATTAATGAGAGATTGTTCAGAGACCAAAATGGGAACTTTTAGGGTTTTCCCTTATAACAATAGCATAGGTATACTTGATGTTGCTACCACTATCACCATAAGAAGTAAAAGAGAGAGGACTGTATTAATTTCTTTACAGTAACAGATAGGAAGCACTCAGGAAAAGTTTCTTTAACTAGAGGTTCAGTTAGTGCTGCTGCCTTACGTTGATTCCAATAGAAGGTTAGAGCCATAAAAAGTTTAGTGCTTTGAATATTCAAATTTAATTTGTAGCATCAATTTAGGATGGCTTATAAGTTTAACTAGCTTTAAAGGCGCTAAGTACTTCCAGCTGAGGCCAGAAGGACTTTCAGCGGATCAGCAGTTCTTGTGATTTGGCCTGATACTACTTACTATCATTTTCTTGCATACCTGATATTTCTGCATTTGCATTTTTTTGCAGGTATAAGTTTCTTTGCTCACATCCTTTTATGCCTCATTTGCTAACTCTTCTGTTCTGGAAAATTGGCAGGATGACAGCAAGCAACTCCCTCATCCTTTTGTGTTAGGACTAATCCTCAGGTTTCTTTCTGATGTGTCTCCAGAAATATGTATTCAGCTGAGGCTGAATGCTGATTTGATTTGTAATACTAAAATGTGAACAGTGCAGATCACTTTCTGTCTCTTAAAAAAAAAGTCATGGTAGAGGTGTATGTGAACTGTTTCAGAGTTTTAAACTCAGTCACACAGAATATGTTTCTAAAATACAAATGTACTTTGACACATGCCAAAGTACCTTGCTGAATCTGGATGTTTGTTTTGTAAACTTGGAACTTTACAATTAACAATTAGATGACCAATCATGTAACAGGTTATGATATTTTAGTGCTCTGAATTGTGCTTTGGCATGACAGACAGATTTTTATTTTGATTTCAGATTATATGGCTTGTTTTTACTTCTTTTTTTTTGCTTACCGTATGATTTAATTAAAGTTTTGTTGCAGTGATTGGCAGTTGCTTTATTTGATACCTGTTTATAGACATTTATTCATTACTTTTTCAGTGTACTGATACTTGTCAGAAGAGAATGGTATTATTTCTTTTGTCAATGAAAATGAGGCTATAAATTACTGTAATTTTGGGATACATTTCTGGTATGAGCAAACAGTATTCCCTTGGTGAGTTTTCTGCTGTGGAAAACTAGGTTATGCATAATATTTTTTAGAAAAGACCTGTATTCCTCTGAAGAGGAATTGTGCAACTCCTGGAAACGGAGAGGAATCTAAATGTATGTATTTGTCTTATTCAAAGTATGGACGCATTTTTAGTGTTGTTCCGCTTTGTTCACGGGGGGGCTGGAAATAATTAGTTCTGGGTTCTGCTTGAGATTTTTATTTATTTTTCTAACCCCTTTTTTTGTAGGACATGGGGTGAAGGGTTCAGCTTTGAGCACCTCGGTGCTGTCACCTGCCAGGTTCTTCCCAGAGCTGCCCTGCACCTGCCACTGGTGCAGGTGTGTAAGGTGCCAAGGTGACGATGCCCACAGTCATCAAAGATCAAACAGAAGTCACACAGATGTGTGACTTTGTATTTTACTGACAAGTACCAAAGGATTTTGCAAAATTACAACTCGAGTAAGCTGTGGGAGTAGGGAGGATATGATGTATTCTTGCCTGCTAAAATCATCGTGTTAACACTCTTGGCACCATCACTGAACTCCACAGTAACTTGTGGTGTACATTTTCAAAACGCACCCATCAGCACATGCTGTTTAATTCTGTGTTCTGTTATGCAACAGAGCGCGATTGCCTCAGTGAAGCACATCTGCATTGCAAGAGTAAACTCTCCTGGGAAGCAAGTGCATCTTCCACAGAAGTAGGAGTGAGGCGTGGGCTGGGCATTGCTATTTTGGCAAGCAGAGGCAGCCAGTGTTGGAAAGCTGCCTCACCTTTCACTTTCCATGGAACTTACCCTTTCTCCCTGTTTCAGGCACCAGCCGCTGCCACTTGCTTCTCCTAATGGTGGCGTGGGGCTGGGGATGTTGTCAGTGGTTGATTAAAACATTTATCAGGGTTTTGGGAACCATGGCCTTTGCTATCTGTCTGGTTTGTTTGTGATCCTTGAGCAGAATAGGCTGTTAGGGAGCAGTAAAGAATGCTGTTTGGAAAAACATCTGGAAGGGCTAAGAAAACATTTTGTTTTTACTAAAAAAGCCAAACAATACCACACCTGTGTGATAGTATCTTTTTTAACTGCTAAGTTGGCAGCAGTTGATGGAAGGCACAACATTTCCTGTAATTTTTGTATTGTGTTTCAGTTTGCTTCTTCCAAGTCTCTCTTTTGCTGGAAGCAAAGTGAAGCTCCTGCTGTCTCAGTTCTGCTGAAGTTCTTCCTGTCATCCTAAGCTTGGTTATCAACCCTCGTTTTTCTCCTATCAGCATGCATTACATTTTTATGGCAGTGTTTAGCAAAGACTTTCCAACAGTGCCTATGACAGTGTAATTGGACCCCTCTGTCTCACTGAAATTACTCCCTCTTTAATGGGGGGCTCTGGCTGCTTTCTAACACAGCTTTCTTTGAGGCAGGCTGGATGTCTCGTTAGCTGGTCTGTAATGTGGATGCACAGCATTTCACCAGGCACTAGTCAAAGTAGTTATTCATGGTTTGCTGTTAAACTGCAAGACTGGAGTGAGTGAGATTCCCCAGGGGTCTGTCCTGGCTGTGGTAATACTCACTGTTTTCATTATTGGAATGATTGATGAAGCAGAGAGAGCATTTGTTAAATTTACATAGGATAAGAAGTGTGAAGGCAGGCTGCAGGCTCCTTGGAAGGCAGGATTAAAGTTTTGAGCTGCCCTGGCTAACAGGAGCAATAATCTGGGAAAAAACCCTGAAAAACAGTCAGGATACAAGCACGGAAGTGCTATAGAGAGATAGAAATATCCAGTTGCATGAGACAGAATGGTCTGACTTAGTAGTGGTTCCACAGAAGAAGAAGGTCTGTGAGCTGGTGTGGGCTGTGTTGGAGTAGCAGTTTGGCCTGATTTGGTTGAATAGGGTGGTAAAAAAAATCACAGCTGGTTCGCAGACCAGCAGAGAAAACCAGCCTGTGACACATCCCTCTCTGCTCTCCCCTGGCACCTGGGCTGCCACTGCTCTGCTGAGTGGGCAGCTTTTCTTTTGATCCCTTGCCTGCTTCCATTCTGACCATGGAGCTAGTGACCATGCCTCTAGGGAAGTGTCCCAGCTCAAATCCTCCCAGGTCTGGTCCATGTGTGCAGGACAGCACATCTGAGAGGGAAAGGGGTCGCAGACCTGAGGCTGTAGGTGTCATACACGGAATAAGGCTTCCCCATCCACGTTCCTCACAAAAGCACTGTTGTAGGGCGTGTAAAGAAAAGGCACAAAATAACCCCTCCACTACATTCAGTGTCTGAAATGGCTTAACATCTAGTTTAGGGCAACATAGTCAAGAGCCAGCTGGATGGTGTCCAGGGAGAAGGCAGGAAAAATGATTAAAGATTTGTAAAACATGACCTGGGAAAGAAGATGAAAGAATGGGGATTGTTTAGTCTACAGGGGACAAGGCCAGTAACAGACGTGATAGTAGTGTTCAAGTATGTGGAAGGTTCCTGCAGGGAGGAGCGGAATAAACTGTACTGCCTGACTGCTTGGGGTTAGGTCTAAAAGAAATGAGTTCAATATGAAGTGGCAAGACTTAGGTAAACATTTAAGAAAGCTTTCAAATTGTAAGGGTATTTCGGTCCTGCAGTTATTCGCCTTTGAGAAAGCTGTGGAAGCATCATCACTGAAGGTTTTTATAAAACAGACAGACAAACCTCCTATGGGAAAATTTTGGGCATTGCTTTGGGAAAGGAGGTGGAATACGTGGTCCTGAAGGTCATTTCCAAGGAACTAATGAAGATTTATTTATTTATTTATAACATTCACCCAAATCAGCTTTGTTGAAGCTTACAGTTTAGCTTGAGATTCATTTTCTCAGGGGATTCGTGCTCCCTGTCCAGAACAGCTTTGCTTCTCTAAGCAATGCACTCACTGTGTACAAGACTGGGATTGCAGTTCATTCCTGGGCTCTTTATTGGAAAATGTTCATCTGCAGGTGGTAATTAAACACTGGATAGTGTGAAATGATATTCAGCTCCTTAAGAGGCAAACCTCAGCTCTGTCCTTGCATTACCCTTGAGTCCCCAAGAAAGAATTGTGCTGATGCATATGAGGACTGACATGCTGAGCATGAGATTGCACAGTGGTTTTGGTCAATTTAAGCGAGGATTCCACCAGAACACCCTCCCTGACTGTTTGTGCCCTTCCCTTGGGCTACTTCTGTGCTTTTACAAACACACAGTGATCTAGTTCACCATCCTCATCACACAGCCTCTCTCCCCAGCAATTTTTGATTATATCCATGCCCTAAATTCTCTCCACATCCAGACGCTAGATTGTCACTATACAGAAAAAGTAAAAAACACTATACAAGAAAAGATAAATATAAAGTTTAAAAGCATAAAAAAATAAAGCAGGACTGTTCCTGGGCTCTACAAGAATAACTTAATTTTAGGTGGTGTGTGCTGGGATTTGGAGCCAACATTTGAGCCAGTCCCCCTGCTCACAAGGGCTCTGGCAGCATGTGACAATCCTGGAGGGAGCTGCAGAGAACACCAGGGACAGCTCACAGCCACAGGGGCTCCATCCCCAGCACAGAAGACTAAAGCAGCTAATGCTACTAAAGCAATGACTGAGGCTGATGTGTTCAGAAAGTGTCTCAAACCGTGGCCCTGTTAAAAACAGCTTGTGTGCCCAGGTTCCTTTGCTGTTTCCCATTTTGGTTTTGTCCTTATGTGAATCCAGTTCCTCCAGTGCTAGGCAGCCAAACATGGCTCTAAGTCAGTCCACTCATATTCACACTGTTCCATCTATGAGTAACTCAACTGCAGAGAGCAATTAAAAATAGTAAACATTTCCAGTGTTTTTCTCTCCTCTCCTTAGAGGAATTAAACCACTGCTGACACAGGAGGAAATGAATTGCTCTTGACTGCAGCTAACACTTCATAAGTGCTTGGAACACTTCTGGTGATCATGACCCTCTGATAAAATGTCCAGTGTGAATGGGCATCTACTACTCTGTAAACAAGCCACAAAAATGTCTTCAATATTTATTAGAATAGAATGCTTCATCACCCTTGGCATATAGATTTCTCACCTCAAAGGACTCTTTAAAACTCAGATCTCCAGTCAAAAATAATTCATATCACAAAATGGTCCAGATGGATAGTAAGAATAGATATATTTGCTCAAAGTTTCTCAAAAGTCATTGATGATAGAATATCAAGTAATCCTTATGCTCCAGGTTCCCCATATCTCTAGCTAAAATGCATTAAAAGAAAAAAAAATCAATCAAGATTATTACACCTGTGTACAACTTGTGGTGTGGTATTTTCCTTTCCAGCATTTTGAATCTTCTACCTCCCCAGAACAATGGACTTCTGAAAATAATATGAGAGGGAAAAAAATTTTCTTGCTTTCAAGAACATAATTTCAGAAGTGATTCATTGAAATTGGTGCAGAACGGAAAAGAGCTGGGATAAAAGATGAAAATAGCCATTCTACTTGCTTCATATTGATTCTGCTTTAATCTCTGTGCAGAGACTAAGATTTTCTAGGTGTGGGGCATAGCAAGCAGGTGGAATGAATGGGACATCAAAATTACATAGAAGTACTTAGTCTACTGTTCTTTGTTCTGCTGCATATATATCTGTGAGATGCTCATCTGTACTGCACATCTAATTCCAGGAAAAGAAAAGAACATCTCCTATTACTCCTTTTTTTCCAATCCCAGTTTTGAGAAGTTGTTTTAATGAGGCAGTTGATTTATAAATTTCACAAAATAAAATTCAGCTGATTTTTCTATTCATATAAACACCTAACAGAGAAGAAACTTGACTAACTGGAGTGTTTTCTGTCCCAGTATTCAGGCAGAAAGCTACATAACTTGAACTGGTCTGCTAACAGCCATTGGAAACTTGAGGGTTTTATCCCCACTTATGTGAACAAAAAATAAATGAATCAAAATGATCTCCCAACACCAGAATGAAGCACTGACCACAACACCCCTGCTGGGGTGAATGCCTTAGGGACAGGGGGCAAGCAGGGTGCACAATTACTCCACTGAGCCAACATGCTATGCCTGTAAGTGGATTATTAAAAGCCTGGTCAAGGTTTCTAAATGAGCCTGACAAGTTACTTTTAACTAAACTGTGCTCCTTTTCTCTCTTCTTGCCTACTCCATTTAATAATGATTTAATTCTTGAAAGGCCCAAGGATCAAAAAGACAACAGACATCCTACTCACCTATAATACAAACTATGATAAAAATGCAGGGGCACAAAATAAAAGCCTAACAGTTTTTTAAAGGCAGATAAACTGCATGGTAACAGTGATACTCCAGAACACAACAACACATCACACCCTACACATCAAAGCAGCCTGGTCACTGCCCAGGCCAGCACGAGGCCACCCCTGCTGCCACTGGGCACACGAGCAGCCTCGTGCTGTCACCCAGAGCCTTGTACCTGAGCTGATTCTGCAGACCCTCAGAGGCTCTGGTGTGGCTCTGGTATGTGAACATCAAGGTTTTCCCAGTTTTATAATTCCCATTTCCCATCCTCAGCACACAGGAGAGTCCTCAGCCTTCCTGGGGTCAGACAGAGGAGGCTGCACCATGAAATGTGCACAGGGACAGGGAGCCAGCCCAGCCACACCTGGGGCACTGACTGAAGGATTCAAGGAGCCCTCTGCCTCTGGTCACTGACAGGGGCAGGGCTGATGCCTTGGGAAGTCTCTGTTTCTGACCTGAAACAGGCACTGCACAGAGCTAGAGAATAAAGTGGGTATTTATTGAAAAGCCTTTAGGGTACACCTTGGGCAGGACCTGGCCTGGCCAGGGCTACACCCAAGGTGGACTAAGAATGGTCACAAAATGGATGAGCGGTCATGAGGTCTCACACTTTGATAAGTTTTGGTCCATTTGCATTTTGGGCTTTAATTGTCCAGTTACAGCTTCAGGTTGTGAGGTCCCAACCTTCTTGTTCCTCCCTCCAGCCACCCTTGTTTGTGCTTTTAGGCTTGAAAGTTGTCCTTGGTGTCCAGCAGGAGAAGGATTTGTTTTGTATCCCTGCTCTGTGAAGAGAGCTCAGCAGCACTGAATGTGAGGCTCAGAACTGCACCCCTACACTCTTGAAGAACATGAAAGCTAAAACTTAAGGCATCAGTGCCATAATCACTCTTCTGCTGCTTGAAGAATGCTTTCCACTCCAGGGCTTGCACAGAACTTTGATAACAAAAACCCCTTCAATTGCTGGACATCCAAAGGGATGGTTTTTGTGTCACTGGGGCAGTGCATTGCACCCAGACAGCAGAGAAAAAATGGTCTCTGTGTATTCTTGTAATGCATCCACATAAAACAGATAACCTTTCTTCAGTCAAAGTGTCATCATGTAGGTAGATTAAGTCATATTATTTCTTCAAATATTTAAAAAGTCAAATGTATTAATTTGAATTTTCAAACTTCAGTCCTCCTGATAAATCTTATTTAGTGAAAAGAGCTGCTTCCTTTCTACTAAATGACAGTTAGAAAGATTTAAATATCAAAATCTTTATTTGTTAAAAATTCAGTCTTCAAGACTTTACTTCTGCACATTTCCTTTGAAATTAATAGAGACTTTTACTTGAAAAAGGACCCATACTTAGCATCAGCTTCTACTTTCTTAATTGCATTCAAAGGATGCAGGCAGCTTTTTCTTTGCTTTTCATGAAAACTCTCAAACACAGATTTAGGATAGATGCTCCTAAAGCTTCCTATGAAGCTTCAAAACATCCACCATCTGCTGGAGTGGAGACAGGAGTCAGTTACTCCTCTGAAGTTGCTATCACAGCACCTGACAAACAACCAGACAGAAAAGAACAGCAATAGTTCTTGCTAACTTTGTTTTGCTATAAAGCAGAAGTGAAAACACTATTCAGTCTTTACTGGCTTTGTGATTCATTCTATAAAAAAGAAAAGACTGAGGCCTGCTTCAGTAGATAAAACATTAATCCTTTCACCTCTAGGACAGATGTTTCGTCTAACACAAGCTCTTAAACAAACAGAATTTGGCCTTCTGCCCTGTGATAGCAGTTCATATCAGAATCCCAATCACCAGACAGAGTCAGAGCAATCAGCAGTCTTTGGAAGAGGCTCAGCCTGAAGCTCTGACAGGCTGTGAATCCTCTCTTGGCCTGGGAAGGGTGTCAGGCAGAAGGGCACAGGTTGATCACAAGGCAACATGATGGCAACATACATTCCTGAGCAGATGCACAGGATGTGGTCATAAGGAAAAAGAGTCACAACTGTAGCTTCATCATTACTCTGACCTGAACTGGCCCTCTTACTCCAGAAATGGAAGGAGTAAGTGAAGAAAAAAAGAAAATTAAAATGTAGAAGCAACTACAGTCCCATATATGGCCTTTAGAAATTTAGATTTCACGTACTGAGTGAGGCTGCATGCATAAAGGCCTGACAGTTGTAAAGACAAACATTTTATATATATCAAAACTGTAATATATTCGTGGAAGGCTTTCCAATGAAATCTTAACCACAAGCAGCCTCTGCACATTCTGAACTGTCTGTCAGGAAGAGAAAATTCAGAATTTTGATCAGTGTTTAGCAAAAGACATTCACTCTGAACCGTTCTCGATTCCATAAGATATATGCCTTGTTTGTCAATGAGTCAGCTCCTGTTAATAAGTCATGCAAAATGATGCAGATTGAAGTTATGCAAAGAAAATTATCTTTCTTGAAACTACTGTGTTAGCTGATTTGCCTACTTAACATGTTATGACAGCTTCAAGATCTTGAAACTGTCTAGAGATATACACAAACCATTAAAAACTCCAAGAAAAGCTGCATTTGAAATAATAGCAAGTGTCAAAATATCTTGGAAAATGTAGGGCAATAAAATATTAATAACAAAACAGCTGTTTAACGGCAGCCTACCAAACTCTTACAACATGTTGATGTTATTTAGAAGTGAAGGTATGTCATATTTGGAAAGTGATGGCCTGTGGCTCTCCAGGATGATTAAAGCACAAAAAAAAAAAAAAAAAAAAAAAAAAAAAAAAAAAGGAAAGAAGAGAAGATAGGG
>WEIU01011727.1:348270-373766 GCA_013389925.1 Aegithalos caudatus | reverse complement strand
AGGAAAGAAGAAGAAGGAAAGAAAGATGATGGAAAGACTGAAAGGAAGAAGAAAAAGAAGAAGAAGAAAAAAAGAGGGGAAATCCCCCTATTTAAAATTTAAAATTAACCAGTACAGAAGTAAAACTTACAACTTACATAGCTATAAAGCTTTGTTTGTACACTGAATCTTGATAGCCTTCAAGAAAATAGGAACAAATAATGCCTTATTCTGATGTTAACATTTTTGTTACCTGTCAGTGATTTTTGTTTATTGGTTGGTTCATTTTAAAACCCCAAACACAGAAGGCAAAGGAGAAATGAACTCAAGTAAGCATCTGTAACCTCCAGGTCACAGAAAGAAAATGTGAAAACTTTAAACTTCAGATGATACCCTGAATATCTAGATTACTCTGCAGAATTAAGGGTCATCAGAATAAATAGATTTTTTAAATGGTCTCTGAGTTTGGAAATATTGCAAATATGTAAAACCTTTTTAATAAACAACAGAACAGGTTTAAGCACTTCAGACTGAGCTGTAGCTGCAGAACTTACAGGGCATAGAGTACTTCCGTTTCTGAAACAGGTTACCTCATCCTGGGTTTTACCATTTGATTTTCTGGACATTAAAAAAGAAGAAAAAAAAAAAAAAAGATCACGCTACACCCCTTTTATTTTATTTTTGAGTGCCATTTTCTTAATGAGAAATTGATGAATGATGACATCTGGCAAGAGAAAAAAAGCATATGGTCTAACTAGCTGTTTCTAGAGAGGTTAAAATCAGCTTTGCAATTTTCTGTGGTTGCCATTATGATTGACAGATCATCAAATAAATCATTCTTCTCCCCCTCTGTGCTGGTCCTCTGTACCATCAAAGACACCAGGGGGTAAATTTGCACTGTACTAGATGAGGAATTAGACACGCAAGATCCATTAACATAAATGGGATTTTTGCACCTAATTCCCCACACATCATGCTGAAAAACGTCGCCGTAGGATATAATATTCATGTTTTCTTCTTTATTCTATTTATAATTTTTAATTATTAATTTCTAGCATAATTGAGTTCTTCTAAAGAAAATTAAATGCTTAGTATGTTACCTAAATTATTGTTTAAGACCCTTTGGGCTTGGTGTGGAAGATGACAGGGGAGTGTGCATGCATGTGAGACCCAGCCTCAAAGAAAGGAGCCTGGAAAGGATTGTTGATCCCACACTCAAATTGGACCAACAGCCATAACCAAACCTTACCTGTTCAGCCCACCCATCTTATCCTCACCTCTTTCAAAAAGTAATCAAAATGGATATAATAGCTGAAAACTGTAAGAAAGTAAAGCTAACTAGAGTGTCTCTGGGTCAATGGAATGGGACAAAAGGGTGTTGAATTTGAGACTTTTTCCTTCATTTTCTCTCAAACTGCTAGAAAAAGGCAGGCTTTCTGGATGATTTAAATGCAGTCTGCTGCAATTCCTTTGCTTTCATTGGAAATTCTGAAACTGATTTATCCAATTTCCATCTGCATAGATTTTAATTCTTTTATTTTTGTAAATGTGTAAATTATCAATTTGGGTTGCTTTACCCTTTTTTTTGCCCCCGCCCAGGGACTTAACAACTACACTGAAAAAGCTGAAGTCAACTGCAGTGGCACAGAAATGAGATATGAAAAGTTGGTGCTCAGGACATGATTTACTATCCCAAAATACTTCTGTGAAGAACAGAGAACCTTTCTATAAGGAGACGATGTCCTTCACATTTCTATCTTAAAGTGGCAAAGGTACCAGAGCTGTTGAGACTGGAATTGATACCCAAATGTTTGTCTACATTATATCTGGGTGGTATTGTCCAAAGATTCAAAAAGAAGTGGTCCTTTATACCAAGGGGTTCAAAAAGAGAAGATAATGGACAAAACTTCAGAAATAAAACAAAACAAAATAACCTAACTAAAAATGCTTCATGCAGGAACATGGGGCAAGTTAAAGGGAGAAAAAAATTACATGAACAACATAGAACTGAGACTGAGTTTGCTATCACACAATTTAAGACATGAATAACTGAGATAATATTAACAAATTGCCAGGTCAGACATGTAATTATTAGAGGCTGAAGAGAACCCAAGGCAGAGAATGGTGTAGCAGTACAGATGATGCCAATGAAGATGAAGCAAATCAGGTAGACATTCTATTGAGGGAGATACTGAGAGATTTTAACTTAACAGGAAAAAGGACAAGTCCCAACCTGACTTGCAGATCTGAACAAGAATTGTCTTTTTGAAAGAGGTGAGGAAGAAAAGGGAGGAATGCTGAGATGTAACTGCCTTGTTTGGTTTGGCTATGATTAATATTGAAAAAAAGTCAATGAAACACAGCAGAGACAGAAAAATACTAGGTGAAAGAAGAGAGGCCAGAATGGGAGTGTTACTTTTACAACCTATTTAACACATTTCAATGTGAAGGATAAAATTTAAAACCATAAACTAAATCTTTATTTCCAGTGTTTGCTACGACCTTTTCTTCTATACTTTCTGAATTCACATTTTTAAAAAGTGTAAATTCAAACACTAGACTAAGCATGTTCCTATAAGAATGGTGTGAACACAGAGCTTATTTTCTATCTTGGTCCTTTTCTGACAAAGCCTGACAAACAGTCCCTCTGTTCCTAACAAGTCTGTTTTATATAACAAGCTTGTTTTGAACTAGTATTTTTGGAAGAAACACCTATGTCTGTAATGATTTCTATAAACTCTTCTCCTTACTGGTTAATGTAACAGCTTTGCACATCACTTCAGCAGAGAAAGGAAACCTGTACCCTTTTGCTTCTTATGTGACAAGTTTTTATACAAGAATATATTTTCATATAATATAATGGGGCTTTTCATACTTTCTTTTTCTTAAGATTTTCATTTCCTTTTTTCTTTACAGGAGCATTGATTGAGAAAAAAAATTCAAAGGTATAGCTCATACTTACAGCCTCTTCTCTATCCAGTGCCCTCATATCTGACATAACCAATTATCCAAACAATGCTACCACCACCTTCATTTCTGCTGAACCATACATACTCCTTTCAATCACTCCTGAAATACTGAGTGGGAGCTTTTCTGGATGACTTCTAAAATGGATATGCTCGTATTCGTCATCATTTCTCTCAGTTTCATTAGTCTGCATTTTCTGTGATGAACAGAGCTTGAATTGACAGCTACATTTTTAATGTTTCCTGAACTCTGTTGTTTTCATTTACCTAACAGCTTATGGTACTCCAGCTGAAGCTGAATTCCCTGTGAACATGCTTTCTGTTTGCTGCTGCTGGATTACAATGAACATAATTAATAAAAGAGCACTAGGCAACTCAAACAGTGTGTCAAACATGGGACATGACAAAATGAGTCAGATTCACTTTTATATCTACTGCTGGATGAAATTCTCAACAAGTTACCAGAGATGGTGCTGAGAGATTAAATCTTTTGTTAATAGCATAGAAAAATCAATGTAACCTTCAAGAGATTGCTGATAAAAGATTATAGAAATATTTTCTTTTCTGGGTAACCGCTGTGCCTGTTGCCCTTATATTTTAAATTCTTTATTAAGAGATTCAAAATACTCCCAGAGATGTAATTACTGTATTTTTGTATTATTTCTATGGATTCTAGTTTAAGAGTTTGTTTGTTCCTTTGGGAGATATAGTTCCCTGGCACTTTAAAAAATTTTATTTCCAACAAGGACACAGAATACTTATTGCATGTAGGAAGATTGATCATTAGTTTAATTTACATGTAGGTATGTAAAATATCTATGTGTGTGTGTTATCTAAGTTGCCTTCATTGTGGTTTCCATTTACTTCTGAATAAAGCCAGGTAAATCACCTGGATAGTCAACATTAAATCTTTATGTTTAGTCCCTTTCAAAACACCAAAGTAAAACTGTGAAGATACTTGTGCATGTAGCTGCACTCTGAAGGGACTGTATGAAAATGGAATATATAGAATGTATGAAAATGGAATATATCAACTTATACATCTCAAAGAAACTGCCTGCCTGTAAAGTTAAGAAAATCGTGGCCTTCAGCATCTTCATGCTGTAATAACAAAGCTGGTGGTTTTATTGCAGGGTAGTTGAGTAGATGAACAATACATCCCTTAAAATGTCAAATGAAGCTGCTATTTCCCAAGCATTGTTGTTCCCTAAATCTGATTCAGGCTCCCTTATCTACCGTGCTTTTCTCTAAGCAGATTATAATTGATCAGACTTATCAGTAATGTGGTATCTTGAGTTTATTATTTCATGAGCTCATGCTGAAAGGGTTTTTCCCCTGCCCCACACTGAGAACATTTTATATGTGCTGGTTATGGTAGCACTGACCACTTCTCAGCTCTCTCTGCAGATTAACATCTCCTTTGTTCTCCCACTTCTGCCCCAAGGTCTCTCAGTGCTGTTACTCCACAGTCATTTCCTCCCAGGTGTATGAGTTTCCATTTTCCCCTGATGAACTTTCCCATGTTCATTATGAAGTTTTACTAAGATAATCTTTTGACAAGATAAAGCAACAAATCTTATTTATTTATTTATTTTTAATTCCTCAACAGAGATGCTGAAAAGGAGGAGCCTAAAAATCACCATGTGAACTCTGTAATGGTGTTTCTTTCTCTTTATCAGAGAAGGCACATTTTTGACAAGCTGCTTAAGTAGTTTCATAAATATTTTTGTCATAATTTATATTGGTAAAACACCCAAGACAATTTTCTTCAAATGAATTGCAGCCAATGCTGTAATTACAGCCAGTCAGAAGGGGCAAGTAGAATTTATTGTTGCTTTCATTACAGTGACATGAGAGATACTGTTCCTCATTGTTCAGCATAATTTTGTCTCCATATTTAGATTTACACTGTAGTATATTCCTACCTCATAAAAAACCTAAGCCAAATGAATCCATTGAAAAGATATTAAAAAAAAAGTCAACATGATAACTGCTGATTTTGTGAATAACATGTATCTTTCCTTATAGGACTGATGAAGAAGCTTGATATAGCTGATGAAGAGAGTCACAGATTCAAAATTTGTAATTTGCTAATGAACATTAATTCACCAATTTCCTACAAATTGTGTACTGACTAATGAAGGAAGGAATCTTCCCACATCCTATGGGCAATGACCACACTGCAAATACTCAGTCCCTCATATCCTTAATTTGATAATCTATGATCTAAAACTGCAAGTCTTGCATAGGAAAGGACCATTCTATGACTCTAAGTTACACACTTGAACTATTATGACTTTCTGCAGGAAAACTGTGGAACCTACCACAAAGTTAAAAATATTGGTGAAATGCAGCTTCTCTTTTGTGGTTTGTTGTTTTATTCCACAACAGAATACACAGAAAACAGAATCATATGTAGACCTGTGCATAAAATTTAGCAGGTTAAAATGGGCAGACTTCTTTTGAATAGTTGTCAAGGATGCTGAAATCCAACCAATCATCAAAAACAACCCAACAGCAAACAGTAATAATTGACTTTAAATTGCTTTTTAAAGGTGAGATATTTAAATTAAATACCTCACTTAATTATAGATTATTTTTTTCTAGACCAATAAACAGAAGAAATATGGCTAAATTATTTTGAATATTCAGGTTTTACATAAATGCCTTACACAAATAATAAGAATAATGTTGTGTTTAGGATATTATAGTAAATATAATTTCTGTTCATTCAATTTGTAACAATATTTGCATTTCTGAGCTGAATATAAACCCCATAGATAATAAAAGAATTAGATTTGTGCTTAAATTTAGAGTAAAAAATAATAATAATTTACAAAATCAAGAAGCTCCCAAGCAGTACTGACCTAAACAAGAGGTAAATTTAGAATGAATGTACAAATTTACTCAAGATGCAAATCTGCCTATTGTGTTAATTTTGTAAAACAAACAAAATCTACAACCTAGTGCAGGACAGAACCTGCTTCCTGTTCCAAATAAGGGTATTTCAACTTCACAAATGGATGGTTTTATTTCTTAGACTCTCCTACACAACAGCTGTGCAAGATTGAAACTGGCACGATAGAAACAGAAGTTGTTTTCTTATCATGGCTGTGAAGAATGAATTGGAATTGTGAGCACCTATGTCTCAAACAACTGAAAGGAAATAAATCCATAGTATTCAAATCATGCTTTCATACCTCTTGTAGTTCACAGTCATTTGTTTCCTATTTGAGTACACAGGATTATCTGTGCTGAGGCAGTATCTGATTTTGTCTCACTTAATCCTGTACTTAAAAAAACAGGAAAGAAGGAAAGATTCTGACCCCAAATTATGGAGAATATTACCTTAAATGTGTTAGTAGTCCCCAACCTTCCAGACTCGGTTAAGGAATGGACAAAATGTCAAGCAACATTTAAAGGAAGTTGAGAACTCCAGACAGGGCAGCTGGCAAGGATAAATCCAACACCAATGATAAAGACAAAGGTCAGGGGGCAAATATATGAAAATTACTTTGTTCAAGTGAGGACAGCAATACTGTCACATCTGTCAGTTCTTTAGAGCATCTGAATAATAATTTCCCTTGGATCAGGACCCAAATGAGCCTTATAATATGAAACTGTAATTCCCCTTTGGGTAAAAACCTCTTTAAACACAATGATAGCCTAAAGATTACTGGAACAGGAATAAACAACATCCCTTGATCACACAGAGGAACGGCACTGCAGACACTCAGAGTGATGACAGATTCTTTGTTACCAGAATGCCCTCAAAATGAAATATGCAATGCAGGACAGACAGACACAGAGAGCTTCAGCAAATAAATGATTCAAAGTCATCAGAGCTGGAAGACCAAAGTATTTCCTCTCTGAGTTTGGATACATACAGACAGGTGAAAAAGTTCTTTGCTGACAGAAGCTTTTAGCTCATGACTAGTTGAAGCGTGCATCCCCCTTCTCTGCAACACACTGCAAGCACAAGAGAAGGGAGAGATGTGTAATCTGCATCTGTACTCAGATAAAAAAGCAGGAGCCTAGAAAGTTTAAAGTATTACTGTGGTGCAAGTAATGTGAAACCAATGGCAGCAAAACTCCTCTCAGAGCTTGTGGTGATGCAGGAGCCCATCTGAGGGAGAGGCCCTAGGAGATGGGAAAGGGAAACACATCTGGTGTGGGACTCCCTCCTGTGAAAACAGCCCAGAACCTGTTGATCCTTTGTAACATTGTGAGATCTTCACAAAAGGAGAGATGAGCATCAAGCTTTAAATACATCTCACTTAGAAAACTATGCACACGTTCAGTGCTTGGATCATGAAATTGGCCACTGACTGAAATGGAAACATACCAAAATAAGGACATGAATTTCAATAATAAAAATTGTGATTTTATTTTTTTTCAGTTTTTTCTGAACTTCTTAGCAAGATAAAAGCTCTATGTCTGATACATTTGCCCTTCTACATTTGCTTTTGCATTTCACATATCTGATGGCAAAGCACACACATTTTGCAGCAAAACAATCCATATTAATATCTGAGAGTGCATTATGTAATTCTGTCTTCAGATAATATGACTGTAATGTGAAGTGAAAAGTGCTGAATAAATTACTTATCCTGATACATGTTTCTCTGTAAATGAAAGTCTAAAAGCACCACACCAGTAGGGGTAACATTCAGGCTGAAGTAGCAATTGGAACTGTACAGAGCATTTTCACTGTCCTGAAGGCATGAAATTGGTCTGGTCAATATAAACCACATACTTAATATTGTTTCCAAAAGAAAAACAAAAACAAAAACCACCTCATAATCTAAGATTCCTCTGTGAGTGTGTGGTATTGGGCCAGGATTTATCAAGGCCATAATGGATGGCAATATACTCACAATGATTGGGGTATGAAACTCTAACTTCAGTCATAATACTTCCCATATGGTAGCAGTGCAATTCATGGATTAGGGGAAAGCATCTGACATTCATTTGTTAAATAATCTGTTTCTGCAATGGAACAATGGGTCAAGATGAGTCAATTACTATTTACACATTTACCACCTGTGTGACATTTGCAGCCACAGGTAGAGCACACACTTAGAGAAAGGGCTGCTGAGAGTGGCAAAACAACCTGGGAATTGCCAGAGCCATCTCCCTTCCCAGCTTTGCTCTGTGCCATCCTCCCTCCTGCCTGCCCCAAGCCTCCTCCTCAATGCCAAGGAACTTGAGCAGCGTGGCAAAGTGTTAATATTTCACTCTGTAAAACAGTGTGTTGCCAAAATTTCCCTCCCCAGAGTGAGAGCCAGAGGTGTTGGGAAGAGGATTGAATTTACTGACTGCTACGTGCTGCCCTTGGCTCAGGTTGTAATGAGATTTCCCTCTGCAGAGGGGCAAATCCCCAGGGCTTGGTGCAGAAAAGTGAGTAGAGAAGGACATTGCTTCATATTCATGTTAGTACAGGGGTGTGTTTTGAGGAGAGGGCTGTAAAACTGAAGAGAAATTGAGATGTAAAGGGGGAAAATTAAAAGAGGGAAAAGAGACAACAAACTGTAGATCTGAGAGAAACAATAGGAAAGTGAGAAACAATAGGAAAAAAAAACAAACAACCAAGGAATGAAATACTTGCAGTAGCAAGGAAGCAACAGGATAATAAAGTTACTCTTCAGTTACTGTTTTAGTGGGTTCTGTTTACCCAAAGCACAGAGATGAAACATAAAATGATTAACAAGCAACAGAGTAAAGAATATTTATAGCCATCTATCAATGTGGGAAGCAAATTCAAGTTCATGCAGAAAGAAATGTCAAACTTTCTAGCATTTAAAAAGTCAAGGTTAGATTGTTTTAAATTAAATTTTAAATTCAGGTGAAATTTATAATTTGTTGAACAGCTGCTGACATTTTTGTTTTTCCCCAGGCTCTGAGAGAGGCTAGAAGGCTTTATCTCAAAGAAGAGAGGGAGGACAGGAATCAAATTCTTCCTGAAAAGATGAATACATAAAAACATTCAACCTGTGATGCCTTTTGGTTCTGATCTGAATCTTAGCCTTTAAATCAGCACAACTCACTGTCACTGAGGAGAAGATATGGAATAGGAAGACAAATCACACAGGTATGTGTGGGGAAGCAGCAAACCCAGCAAAGAACATTTCTAGATGAACTAACAACCCTTCATGAATAATGAACACCAGGATGCAGCCATAGAGGTTATTTCTGTCACCAGTTCCTCTGTGTAGTGCTTTACATCAACAGAAAGTTATTTTTAAATACTTGCACAGTGTTTCTTCTTTGGTGGTGTTTTACACACACTTTACACTGATGCAGGATTAAACAATCAGATATGGAAAAGGACAGGAAACTCACTGGTCTCTGGCCACATTGAGGTCTGGTGGTTTTAAGCAACATTGTAATTTGAATTATAGAAGGTTAAGAATGAGATTCTGAACAGTTAATGATAAACAACTGTACAGTGATCATTTCATCTTAATGTCAAGGAGATTTTGTCCTGCTGATTCAAATTTCCTTTTGCTTTAGCACCTTATGTTTCTTTATGTCAAAGCATTGCTCTTGAAACAGACCTCTGACACCAGGGGTGAAGCTCTGGAAAGTTACCTCAAGATCACAGCAGACAAGTCTTAAATGAGCATTAAGTGATGGAATGCATGAAAAAATCCATATTACAAATAATCAAAGACAGGATAAAAATAAGTACCCATGGGCAAGTTTGTCAACCAATGTCAAAGTTTCCCATTCCTCCTCCTTGTGCACCAAGTCCCAGCTGTAACTGCAGCAAGGGTTTTTGTCAGGTTGACATTTCCTTTCCTTACCCAACAGAACAACTGACTACCTCAGAAAAATCCTATTCCATAAACATCCCTGGTCTTAGATTTTGCAATAACACCCACAGAATGCCAGTGGTCAACCACCAGTCATTTCATACAAACCACTGATTAAACATGAACACTACACAAGAATAACACTTGAAGCCAGGTAATTTTTTTGTTTGTTTGTTTCTTCATTCCTCCACCAGTCCTAAAGAGGAAGATCTGCTTAGAGCAAACAGTTTCAGTCACCAACCCCACCTCAAACGCTGGCAGTCCCTGTTAATCACCCTAAGTGCATCCCTGATTTGTTTACCAGGGAAGCTGCCACTTGTCAAACAGCTCTCAGTGCTGCTGTTTACATGCTGCAGATGTAAATCATGATGTGGCCATGGCAATGTGACAGCAGCAGAATGTCCGAGCTCCTGTGAGGAGACAAGATGACAGGGAACAGAACAGTTGATAATTCCTGACACCGAACATAGGTTGCTGATTTTAACCAGATTTTTTTCAGTTTTACATAAAACTGCTTCAGCCATTTACAAATATAATCAAAGAGGGGAACTCCCCTCACTTCACAGAGCTGTGGGTCATGCAACAAAGGCTGTGAAAGGACAGACAAAGAGAGGGGGCCTTTGGAGATGACATTTTGTCCTGCCTGATGAATTCTTGAGTCCACCATGCCCTTTGGCAGGGAAAAGATGCATTGCTATTAAAATAGCGAGTAGACAGAGCAAAATAAAGATCTTTTGTTTCTCTTCACCTAGTCTTCATTCAGGAAAAAATGAATTTCATTTAAGAACAAACATACTGACTTAGATACTTTCTCAAAGTGGCATACCACCAACCCTTCAAAATTTTTCAAGAATATTCCTACCTGAACCAGGTCCACTGCAAACAGGAAAAGGACAGAGATGCAGAAGACAACATAAAACTCGTACAATAATTTTGTGAGGGCTACACAATAAATTGAAAAAAACTAACAATTAAAATTCAGTTTCACTCTGTAACATTACCTTCTGTTAACTCTTAAACAGCTTGTAAATACTTATTGTGACAATGGTTTGATCCAAACCTCTTGCTGCAATTCAGAAAATACTGGAACAGAAACTCCCTTCTGAGGTGTGGGGGCACAGCTGGTTCTGAAACCCAGCTCAACTCCAGTGATCCCTTTGGGCTCCAACTTGGCCTCCACAGAAAATGCACAGCTGGGGAAAGGGAAGAGTGGGAGATGATGACCTTTGAGTCCCCATTTTGAACCACATCTAATCTGCAGAGATCAAAGAAAGGATTTCTGATATTTTATGTTCTCCAACTTTATTTTGAAGCACATTGACTTTTTCTACTTTTTAAAGAGAATTTGCATACATGTTAAATTCAGCATACAAACAAGATTGATAGGAATAAGCTTAATGGCTTTTTTTCCCAAAAGCCCACAGTTTTACATTACTAATTACAAGTTTGTCCATCAATTAGAGGAGGTGTCCTAGTCTAGTAATTAGAAGAAGGTGTCCCTGCTTATGGCAGAGGCGTTGGAACTAAATAATTTTTAAGGTCTTTTCCAACCCAAACCATTCTATGATTTTAATCTCCCATTCCAACTTCAATTAAACAAAAATAACCAAAAAAAGAGCTTTTAAATATGCTTTTAAAATAGCTTAAAATTTGCCACTAGTGTCCATCCAGAAACTTGACACCCACATATATATAGAAAACACAGCCACAAAACCACACTACAAATTATTTTATTTCTTTCAGTCCTCTTAACAAGAGAGCAGCAGCAGAAGTAGGTTTAACACAGATGCTTAAACTACACCTAGATTGGATAGTAGATTACAAAAATCTCCACCCCATCCTAAATTTTCCACTGCTGAGAGGGTCAGAAGGGATAAAAAGGCTTGTGAAGTCACCTGAGGTAACAAAGCAAGTCTAAAGTACTTTTAACCAGAGGTTTTTGTAAAGTGCTGTCCTGGCCCCCTCACCCCACTACCTACATGATATTTTCTGCTCAGGCCCTTTGTGCTGATTTCATTAGCACATGTATGGAGCAGATACTGGTACCCACACCCTGTTAGGGTATGGAGCACAAATACTACACCCCACTAGGGCTTAGGAACATTTTGTGTGCAGATTCTATGGTTATATCCAGGGAACACAGAAGGAACTTGGACATGTTTGGTTTGGTGTCCTCTGCTGCTTAAGTTAATCACCAACAAGGAGATCACTGCCATAATATCAGAGATGCTGCTCAAATATTCCTGTCTGGAGAGTCAGATATTCACCACTATCACTGCCTGACCCACACCAGCTCCAAGTCAGACAGGAGGGCTGCTTCTCCCAGCTTCTGGCTCTGTTGAGGCCATGGACTGAGTTGCTGGGATAAGCACTTGGATCAGAAATAGATGTCAAACCTCCATTGTGTCTCACCAAGTCTCTCAGGGAGCAATGGTTGCCTGCAGAACGTTTCTTTCCACACCAAGTGTGAGTAATGCAGCAGGGAGGAAAAACAAAGAACAGAAGGCAACCTCTCACTCCCTAAATGGGGGCACTGTGTTGTCATTAATGACTAACACCAGAAAGTGTCTAGAAAAGCTGCAACAATAAGCATAAGGGAAACTGAAGCAATAACATCACACTTTCACAGTTATAAAATCTCTCTGACATGCTTGGCAAGGAAGTTTAGTGTGAAGGGACTAGTATAGGCAGGATGTAGTAGCAGCAGCAGAAAAAGAATGAAAAAAAAAAAAAAAAAGCCTCTGCATTTGTTGATTAGTCACAAGCATGTCCTTGAGTTCCCTTCAAACTTTTGACCATTAAAAAAAAAAAAAAAAAAAATCTCTAAGGGAAGAGAATGAAACCATGTTTTGAGAGCAAACCATCAACAAGGCACCATCAAATTTGACAAATCTATAGCAATATATTCTGTATTGTCATACATGACTGGATGAAATTAGGGGCTGTCAAAGTCAGAAGTCCAGTAGCAATCTGGACAGATCTTGTGGAGAAAACTTAAGCATCCTGGAAAAACTCTCCTTTATCCAGGAGTGTCTCCCAACAGTTAGGTTGTTGTAATTGAGAACAAAGTTAAAAAATAGAAGAAAGTTTCATTTGAGGAAGCTGGAAGTCTTAACTAAAAGCCTGGAATCTCAAATGCAGCAATTTTTGCTTAAAACATGTAAAAACTTTGGTACCTATGGCTAAAATCTGGCTTTTTCCATGTGCATCATGCCACTTTTGTATGGCGTGGCAATAATTTTTGGCTTTGGAATTCTGATTCTCCACCTAAGAGAAAGGCATTCTCCACATAAAAACATGTTTTGTAAAGACTGTACCTAAGGCCTGTGAAGTATCCCTTGTTTGCAGCTGAACAAATTTCCATGAAGAAAATAGATATTTTGGGTAGCTGATAACTGCATTGAAAGAAATGCCAGGGCAGAAAGTCACTGTACACGAGTAGGGTGCATCAGGCAGGGCAACACCTTGTATGTGTTTGTTTTGGTCCTCACATAAGCAATTTGGGCAAATTTATCAAGAAATTAAGTGGTTTTTTTTTTTTTTTTTTTCTCATTTCTTTTTTGTTTCTTTTCTCTATTGCAATTCATTTAGAAAAACATTTTCTAAGGTATGCCCTAAAATTTCTCAGAGCTACCAGGGAGTAATTTCCTCAGCCTAATCTCCTCCACAAGATTGTAAAAACTGTAGGATAAAAGGGGAACTGTGGCGATTTACCTACTAATTAGTTGCTCTTATTAAGAGGAGCGAGATAATTGATTTTAGGATGCACTACCCCTTATTAAGACCTAATTTAACTGTATATCAAAGACTAATTAAATGGCATTACTCCATCTCACTGATGAGTTTTGATGCTTGGTGAATAGATTTGGGTGAAAAATGAACACTCGGTAATAGATTTCTAATTCACACAGATAACTATGAACTAAGAAGCTGAGCAAAGGGAATTCTGGATTATCTGAAACTAACACATTTTTTGGTATTCCTTTGCACTGATAGTCTGAAGTGAAAAAAATAAAACATTTAAACACCTGCTGAGAACTACAGGGAAAGTGAAAGACAATGAAAAGGCTCTCTGTGTAGAGTGGTTATTTAAACATTTAGGTAATTTCCTTACAATGAGGAATCAAATTTGTGAAAAGGCTATGTGCTTTCATGTGTATTCATCTGTTTATTCTGAAGAGATGTGTAGCTACATAAAGGGATGACAAATAATATATACTATTTATTTGTGCCATTTTTCAAAAACATTTAAAGAAAACAGACTTCAGAATTATTTGAATTTCTGATTATTCCAATACCTTGCAGCATTCCATGTTTATTTAGTGCTGAAAAGGAATGAAGAGACAGAATTACGTGCCTCCAACTCTTCATAATAGTCTGCAAGTTAAAATAAATATAAAATAAGAAAAGATTAAGTTGCTGTTGTGCAAAGGAATGGCAGGGACTGAGTTTACTAATAAATTCTTAGGATTTTGATCCTTCAATATTCTTTTAAATGAAATCATCTGTCCTAAAATAATTCCTTTGGCAATCCAGCGTCTGGTTTAATAAAAAACAACTTACAGTAAATTTGAGTGTGTAAAGGAAATAAATGCAAAGCTTTAATCCCATCAATCTACCCTCTAAATAAAATGTTTTTTCCTCTAGACAGAATTGCTCTGACAATACAAACTCATCATTCTATTTAATCTGTTAGGTCATGGCCCCAGAGATTATGATGAGCTGCCTCTCAAAGCCACACTGTGCCACAGTACAACTACTCTGGGATAAATCACAGGGTCCTCACCCAAAAAACAATGACTTCTCCACAGCTCTGGGGTGTATTTCCTTGTTTCTTGTTTCTATTTCCTTGTTTCTATTGCTTTCTTTCACTGGCAAGAACCGAATTGCATATGGGAGCATCAGTCATGTGTCACTTTTCCATTCATTTTTGGCCAAGATGTAAACATACAGAAGTAACAATCTACAGCTTTTAGACATTTAAAGAAACTCTACTGACTGAAGGTTATTCACTTGAAACTAAAATTTGAAGGTATAAACTTATGCTGAATTGGCTGAAGGATATTTACACATTAATTATTCTTCTACTAATTCAAATAGAAATGGTAATACTGTAAGGGAAAAACAAATATTTATTTCAGCATTTACACAAATCATATTTATAAATAGATATGCAAGCAAACTATTTATGTAAACATTCCCTAAAGAACCCTGGGTATGACCAGCCTTGCAGCCAAACTATACACAGAAGATTTTTGAGCAAATAATTACAACAGAGTTTACTCTGAAGTTTGTAGAAAGCCAGGATTTTATATATTAAGGCGTTTATATCCAAATACGTAAATGCTGCTAGAGAAAACTTTCAGCTTTCTAAAAAAGAATTAAAATGCAAATAACCTTAAATATTATGTTAAGAATATAATGCTTTTCCATCTTATTTTAAAATGTCTTTTCTAAGCACGTGAAAATTGCTGGCTCTATTTAGAAATACACATCCCCTGTCCTTCTCTACATCTGCGCATTGGATACAAAAATATCACACTGAAGTTGCTGTGCAACTAACCATCATTTTATTCCTGTTTTTGCCTAACCCTCAGTCTTACTATCACAGATATTTGCTAGATCAGCAGGTGAAGAAGGTGTTCAGTGTCCAGGAACTTGGGGGCTAAATGCAAGTGTACAGCTAGTGATCCAACATAACAGACAAAGCAATGTTGCTCTAAGACCTTTTCCCAAAAATCTATCCAGAACTTAAAATAGGAACATAAAATATCCCCCAACCCTCTGGTACTTTTACACAACTCTCTACTTTCTTTATTTGCATTTTGCTCTTTCAAGATTTCTTGTGGTACTTTCTGATTAACACCTTGAGAGATTAAGGTACCATCACAGTACTTTCATTTTCTACCTCAGGTCTCTTCTCTTTATACTTAAAACACAGACTAATGTTAAGTGAATGCAACCTTTCATCATAAAGTTCCCATTCTGCTGGCATGAAAAAGATACCTCACTATTGCATAGGAAAACTACAGGAAGAAAAGTGAACAGTTTGGAGACTCCACTTTAATGTGAGAATGTTGTCTCTTAATGGGGTACTTGCTGTGATAATCACTGCAGGATTTGCTACAGGAGTCACAGAAATTCTATTCCCAAACAACATTTTTAAGATGTCCTTTGGCTTAATGGCAAAATAATAATATCTGTGCTCAATATTCTGCTACAAGGACAGCCCTCTTTTCTGTTTTGCTAAAGACATTGGCATAAGGATGTATTTGGCATTGAGATACAGGATGTGATACTGGAGAGAAGAACAACTATTTCAATTAATTTCTCTGCACTGGGAAAAATGTTAAAATAGGGGAAGTTAAAATATCAAGTTGGATTTCTTGTTGTTTACTCAGTTAGCAAGAGGAACACCAGGCAGCTAAATTAAAAAAAAAAAAAAAAACACCAAAACTATTACTGCCTTACCCTCTCCATTTAACATTTACAAAAAGGAAAACCTGACAGTATTCAATAGCCAAATCTTAACAATTATTAAAAAGCACAACTCAAGCAATCAAGAAAGTCATATATTACTGAAGAAAGAACCAACACTAGAACATGCTAAATGGCCAAACAAGTTCTATATAAACAAGTATTGTAGAATGCCAACTACAATGTATGGTAATGAGTTAGCTATAATTAGTAGCTCAAGCCTTAAAATAAGTCCATCCTCCTAAGATTTTTGTATCCTGGATATGATAAAATCTTTTTTTTCCCCCAGCAAAACTAAAATGGTAATTGAAAGCTGATTTAGGATCAAAGACAACTTCAAGTTTATAAATAGTTGTAGCTGGCTGTGAAGTATTCTTGTCAAAATTTCTTGAAAGTGCTACAGCGGTAGTACACTTGCAGGAACTGAACTGAAATAAGATATTTTCTGAAAGACATATAGAAAAGAAAGGAGCTCTGAGGAGGAAAAAAACCACACATGCTTTATCGTAGAACCTACACCACTAAGCACTGCTGGATGAAGATCATTATAAAAGTCTATTTGATGTATCAAAAAACCCCCACAAAAAACAACAAACAAAACAAAAAAAACCCCAAACCCAATAAAAACCCTCCAAAAAACAGCCCCAACACCACTAGTGACTAAATATCAATTACCACTGAGAAGCCCAAATTACTTTTGTAATTCTTTATTCTTTCCATCCAGTGTTTTCACAGGACACCAGCAATTACAGGAGCTTTGGTTTTTATTCATGATTGGCAAAATCCTAGTTTATAATCCCTCTAGGTACCAACTTCAATATTTGCAGTTGTATTTAAATTATTTTCTGCTATTTTACCATAGTTTCTGAAACAATGTACTTTAAGTTTCTAAAGCAGTTCCACAAATATGCACTTTTGGAAGTGTTCTTTTTTTTTTCATTATATGAGGCGGCAAAGCAAGACAGAAGCAGTGGAAACTTTTAGAGACAAAAGAAACTGGCTACCCAATATCCCTTCCTCAACTGACCTCCAAGGCTGTAGACCTAAACAATCCAAATAACTCTGGGATTGAAACGAAAGTGTCAGTTCCAGACATAACTGATCACATTTAATGATACTTAAGACGCAGAGAAAGAATTCCCAGGCAGAAGAAAGGTGTGAAGTAACAATTTTGCATAAACCATGAGCTGTCCTATTAACTGAATCTCAACAAAAACCCCACAGAGAATGTGGCTTTGAATTGCTGAAATTTATGCTACATTTTCATTAAGTGTAATTACCATCTCATGAGAAAGTGGATTAATACACCCCATTAATACATAGTGTGTAAAAATATCTCCTGTGAATTGCTACTGTATATTCTAATCTGGTTGTTTGGGGCACATCTGGATAGCATTCACTCCTTTTAATACATTTATCATTGTAAAAAACCTACTAATAGAACTCTGTATTCAAATTTTTTGTCCTTATGAACAATCTGACCAATTCATTTAGGGATCTGAAGGAATCAATACAATTAATACAATTGAATGGATGACCTATAATGCAAACATCAATTCCCCAAGTTGTTTTTATCCCCTTTCTTATCAGTGCTGAATAATTAACACATGCACAAAACCTGAGCTCGTAGCTGAAAAGTGCACTTGAATATTTGAGATCTGCTTAGAGACCGATGACCTTTCAGGTGAGAAAGTGAGAGATCAGATCCAACAACTTGTTTACAGGTTGTGGAGCATTAGCATCACAAATGCCAGAGCCTTTGGGAGCAGTCATCAGGATAAGGCAACAGGACAACAGGCAATGACCAAATGAAACATGCCAAGTGAAAGGTTTAGGAATTGCCAGTGTCAATTTGTGTAACTCTTATGTTTCCCTTTAACTCACTTGAGTGTTGTTGTGTTGACTCAAAATTCAGAAATAGGTTTTTTAGTACATCTCTGACTTGCAACTGGAAAGGAAAGCTGCAGACAGACACAGCCCCTCATGTCTCCAGTTTATATGTGCCATAACCTTCTGCTGACAAGACTTTCTGCTGTGAGAAAGAGCCACATTGTAAAACAGCCTCTAAACACCTAGAGAAATAAATAATTATGTGCTAGGGTAGCCACAGGAAAAGAGAAACCCCTCCTCAGTCATTCCTTACAACAGCAGACTACAAACCAGTGAGACAGGTGAGCAATTGACCAGCGTGCTGCACCCAGACCTAAGCAAGCCAGTAACAGCAAGCACTTGAAAAGACTCCTGATTACATCCTAGGGCTTGAATTTTCACCAGAGAGCCAAAGCTCTGGGAATAGCATATACATTTTCATTTTCCCAAATAATAGGACTTCCTGACAAAAGAAGCCCAAGACGAGGCAAGCAGAGTGCTGCAAGTGTCAGTAGGAATCTCAAACCCCACGACTGCAGCCTGTAATACAACGGATATTGTTCATTCTGCAGAGCACAAAACTATCAGCACAGCTCAGGAAGCAGATCAATAGATTATAAGGAACCTTACAGTCATCACAATGTCCTCTCTTCTCAAAAGAGAGCCTCACTCAGTGATATGGGCATATATATAGTTGGTTTTCACTGTAGCAGTGCAAGTTGCAGGTGTATATATACAAGTATGTATACATACACGTGTATTTTTATACATCCATACAGAAGTGGGTATTCAGACACACTCACATGTATGCACACAGACACAGTCTCAAAAATTTGAATATATAAACCTTCCACTAAAGAATCCAAAAGGAACCACTACACTGGAAATCCTTTTGAAACCCGCAGAATGAGTTTATATAAAAATCATACTGGAACTAGATTGAGATCTATTTCAGAAGTTAAGTGCATAAGCTCATGACAATGAGCACCAAATGTATTTTTAAGAAAGAAATATACTAAATACTTGAGCAGATGTGGCAAAAAAATTAAGAGTAGTTAAAGGCAATAATCAAGTTGACATTTTGGAGAGAAAAAAATCAAGCAGGATACAGAGATAGGATGACTGCAATTGAGGAAAAGATAGCACAGAGAGATGAAACTGTAAAATTTGCACAACAGCATGGAAAGTCAAAGTGTGATTAAAAAATTAACCCAAAATAATCAGAACAAGGACAATTATGGATATTTAAGCAGCAAGACTGATGCTGATACTGAGAGGAATAACTCAGACTACAGAATTCACAAGCTCTTTGGATGAGCAAGAACCACTTTTCAAAAATTTAGCTTACAATACGCCTGCTGTCATTCACAACCATTACCTTGAGGAGACTTTCAGCAGGGGATAAACTCTGAAAACACTTCACAGAGAGGTGTTTGGATTTCTGCGTCAAGGCTGAAAAACAGAAAATCACTGGTTAAAGCCATCAGCTTATGACACAGAGGTAGTACTGGCAAAAGTGACAGAAAATATCCATATAAGAAATCTGCCCACTGCACAGAGAATGTGTCAAGGAGAGAGGTGGATTAGTGGCTTTATCTCAGAAGTGACAGATTTCTGCATTTCAGAAGCGCCGTGCTGGAGTGGGTGATGGAAGGACTTACATGATCAAGGAGAACCTGTGGCTCACCAATAGCTGAGGGTTTTGATTTGATCTAAACTCTTTTGTAAAATCCCAAGATTAACCCCATACTGCCATTTTTCCCCTTTGAATTTCAGGGAGATGTATTTCAGAGAGATTGAACAACACTGCAAATATATCCCAATAATATAACCTGAGGACAGGTTAGGAAAAACTCTGGGTTCAACCTTCCTTCTACACCTCCCCACCCACCCAAGGAATAAAAAGCAATTTTAGGTGGCAATAAACTTTGTTGTATATGCAGCTAGAAGGCAGCATAATCTTTTCATTTATCATTTAAAGACAGATCATCAGGAAGTCATTACATTGTGAAGATTGGATCTCTGAACTGATCTCTGTGGTATAATTGAGGACTGCTGTACACAAATATTGTAGATAATAAAACATAAAAAGGTTTCCAGTATTGGACTTGTCCTTTTTCCTACACAATGATGTTAAGTTCAATCCAGCCGGCAAAAATAAAGAAAGTTTCTCAAAACTTGAACAGAATTTGGTGATTTGGAATCTATTTTCCTAACTATTGTTAACTGTTTAAAAATTAGATAGCCTAGCTATGATTCTGTCTGTTTAGTGGCTATGATCTGAACTCCACCTCTATCTGACAGAGGGTTGCAAACAGGACAGGGACTACTAGCAGCACATAAAGAAGGAGTAGGGAAGGAGGAAAAGCAGGCAGCCTATTTTAATGGACATGTCTCAGGTCAGTAGTGCCTGTGCTGCTTTTAAGTCAGCACCAATGCCCTGATGATATTTTTAAGCTGCTTTTTGTAACATCAGGATCACCATGGATGACAGACTTGCTGCAGGCTAAATTCAAGGAATATGCAGAGAACCTGTAATGGTTACAGATACTTCAATATATCATGTCTGTTTTGGCAGGGGATAATATTAGTGCTATTGAGATAAGGGTGCAGTGGTGCTGTTTGGAAATATCTGTCCCCTGCCTGCTGGGCTGTGATAACCAGTGCTGTGTTCCACACTTTGGGAGGGAGCAGTGCCAGTCCCTGTGCAGGCACTCGAGAGCAGCAGGGAGACACAAAGGACTTTGGTGGTGTGCTGGGAGCAGGAGAAATTCTGCACAAGTGAACTCGTACTGCACAGCTCCTATCCCCCTTCAGCATCTTATGAGCTCAACTCAACTGTTACAGGGTTCAGGTTCTGATCAGAAAATAGGATAAAGACTTGAAAAGAAGGGGCAGAGAGCAAAAATTCAACACAGAAGGATGGAGCCAAGTGAAGACCACACAGCTACATTTACTCTGTGACAGAGGAGGGCCAGACAGGTTGCTCCATAAAGGTGTGAATTCCACGTTTTCGTTCTACCTACAGCATCAAATGACACATCATCACTTTGAAGTGTGTTAATGTCTAATGCATAGCAAATAATTATTTTCTTCCACAAAAGGTACTTTTCTTTCAGTGACTTTTTGAAGAAAAGAGAATACTCAGCAATTGCTTAAGATTAAAAAAAAAAAGACAAGAAAAAATAACTGCATTCAGATTTTTTTTCACACAACTAAACAGCTTCATAAAATCCACTCATCACTTTTTTTTTTTCCTTACTACCTTACTACCTTTGTTCAACCTATCTTTGTAAATTAAAGACTACCTCTAAACTTTCCAAGCATTCTTCTCTGACTTTTGAAAGGACAGCTACTTATCCATAAGTGGATTTGTCAATCTGAGCGCATGGGCCAAATGCATGGGCAAGATCATAACAGAGTTCTGAACCATTAGGATTTGTTTCTGACATAGAAAGAAAAACTGTGAATTTTCCAAAATTAATGAAAGTTCTGGAAATCTTACTCCCCAGTAATTTGGTGGTAAAGAGTTTCAGCTCTGGCAACTTTAGAATTATTTTTAAAGAAAGTTAAGTTATAAGAAGTTCTCATAGATTTGTAGTCATGAAGAGTTGCTCCTGTAACTTCAGTTCAGCAGAACTACTTAAGAATTATTGGAAGAAGATAGAAAGAACATTTCCTTCACAATACTCTCGCTACAAACAATAGAAGTAACTACCTGAAAGCAATTTTCTCTCCTACACTATGTCTTAATATTAACATAATCATAAACACTTAAGACAGCATTCCCCTCACATCTCCATTATTAATCTCTTAAAGCTGAGTTATGAACAACATAAAAAATTAATGCATCATGCCCTAATAATTGTTGTCTTATTAGAACATTTGCCCCATATGGCTTGTTAGATGGTTTGTGTTCATAAGGAAGATAAGTTTCCATTTACCAGAAGATATTAAAAAAACCCAGCATCCAGAACAAAAAAAAAACACACCGTCAATATTCCTTCCATCAACAGCATTTTCATAAATTAATAAAAAATTAATGAAGCAGACAAAATGTAGTAATCTGGTTAAATATTAATCTAAGAGCACGTCTGCTGAACTTTGAGCAGTATTTACTGACAGCACCTGCTCCCCCAGGCCGGGCTGCTAGGAGCAGCTCCCTGCTCCCACAAGAGCCCTCACCCTGCTGGGGGCACCAGGGACAGCTGCAGCCTCACACCAGCAATCCCAGTTTTCTGCTCACCAACGCCTGTGCTTGCTCTATGCCTCAGGAGCTGCTCTGGAAAATGTCCCTCACAAAGGCAAGGGCTGCCACAGACATCAAAGAAATGCAGCCAGGTGATCATCAGCACCTGAGATAGGTAAAAACCACACCCCTAAAATGGGAGAGTTCTCAGCCACCCTTCAAAATTCTGTCCATCCTCTGGGCTTTTAAAACTTAAGCCTTCTATTGTGTAGGCAATTCCATTAAAGCAACAATGTAAATTTGCATGTTTTTAACTTCAATTGTATGATACGAAGTATTTTGCTAAAAAAGCCACTAAATTCAGACTAGAGGAATGAGGCTTGTTTTCCAATTTCTGCTTCCTGCCTAAACACCACAATTGCTTTCTCTTTAATTTTGAATTTTGCAGTCAGCAGACAGTGATCCTACAGGAGAGATTTATCTTTCAACAAACTTGTATCAGTCAGAAAACATTGCAAAAGAGGGATTTAAAGAGATAATTATTTGACTGACTATAAATAAATTTCCCATCAAAGCCATTCCTAACAAGATTTCATTAACAGAAACTGTATAACCAGTACCTATAGGCACCTTTCTCAGGAGGGGAATGGAGGGGCAGTTCAGCCAGAGAACCTGACACACAGGTCTGTACATTCTAATTCCATCTCTGTCGCTGTCTTGGTGCTCAGGAGCTACTCACAAAGTGTTTGCCTCAATTCCTCCATCTGTATAATGGCAATGATATCTAATTCAGAAGGATGCTGTGAGGATTAATTAGTTAATGTTGGTAAGTGCTTTGAAGATGAAAAGAGCTACAGAAGAGATAATCAGTTTTACAGTCTCTAAAAGCTTTTACCATGTCTGCGGAATTATTTTGGAGTACCACAGGAATATCATCAGGGGGAATCTGACATTTATCACGTACACCCAGAAAAGGGGAGGGGGCGGGAGCTGGAGGGTTGGAAGGAGCAGGTATGAAAATATTTCAGTGTAAAATCTTGTATCCTGTTCTGAAATCTGCAGAAAAACAGCACAAATCTCAGAATTCCTTGGTACAATCTACCTGTACATTGCTACCATTTTCTTAAGAAAACAAACACCAAATGGCTTTGTTGACTTAACTCTTCCCTTCTTCCTAATTTGAAATTCAGAAACTACAGTGACTTTAGGGTTCTTTTCTGTGTGTTTGAATATCCTGAATTTTTCTCAGTAAATATATTATAAAGGACTGCAAGATGACATCTCATTCTCTGAAAAAAAATGCCTTTAAGGTAAACTATATATATTCAGCTTTGAAAGATTTACTTTTGGTTGCCTAAAAAGTCTTCAATGTCTACAGCCCACCTGCATTTCCTGCCTTAATTGGTTTTCATTCACAATAATCAAAATAGAAGTTTGTAATGAAACAGTCAGAGCCCTCAAACTTTAAGTCAGACAGGATACAGAAACATACACAGCTGAAGATTTCAGATTTTTTTTTTAAAGTCAGTAATAACTCTACATTACTCAGATACTTTTGTATCCCACATAAGAATAACCATATCTTCTCTTTGATTTTAAAGTAGAGCATTTTTCATGGATGATTAGAAGCACATTAAAAGAACTTCAACTGCTGATGCAACTGCTTCACAGCTCATGTGTCTTCCTGGACAAATTGCTTCCAAGTATAATTATTATGTACAGCATTGTGATCAAAAATGTATTGTTGAATGTACATTTTTCAAATGACCACTAAAAAAAAGGAAGAATTTGATTTGACAGATGCTGTCTACATAGAGCACAACCCGAGAGGACAGATAAGTGATGTGTTAGCGTGCAAAGGGGGCAAGGGTGGATAACTGATTATTACAAGTTAAATGCAATGCTGATTGGCAGTGGCTTCAGATAAAATTTCTACAATAATCAAATACAAACCTTCATTAAGCTGTACTTTCCTCTTTAAAAACAGTGTCTAATAGCTGTCCTACTTATTCTCAGTAGTTAGCGTACCATTAACACATGATGAGACAATCCACATTCAACATTGTTGTGCAATGAAATAAGCTCCTGCTCATAATCATTATGATTTGCTCACAGCCCTCCCCCTACCTTATGTCAAATGTCAACATTGACAGGACTGAAGGAAAAAAAAGTAAATATTTCAGCTCACTCTTCTTTCTTAAGTCCTTTGAGCTTCACAAGGCAGTAATGATTATTTATAGCCCCTCTCTGCTCTCAGAGATGCCACCCACTACTCTCCCACCACATTTAATTCTGCAAGGTTACACTTCTGTTTTGTAAAAGGAGGAAGAATGTCTTGGCTTAGATGCATGCTTTTATAAGGGAAAAGATGAAACAGTCTGGAAAAGATTCTGGGTAACTGGACAATCCTTTGCTATTGCAATTACCCCCATTCTTACAGTCTTTGCCAACTGCCATCACTCTGCCTTTGAAATAAGTCAGCTCTGCTGACCCCATGGAACTTTTCAAAGGTGAATCTCAATCCCTGGTAAGCTGGACAGATCCACTTTGATCATGGCCAGATGGTACCTTCCAAGATTTTTTTATTCACATTTTCCTTCAGGTTAAATAGTCCTTTTCCCTTTCCCAGTATTTATTCTTAATGCATTTATAACAAGTAGTTATAAATTCAGATCGTTTCTCCTGCGGGCCCAATGATTAAAGGCCTTTTAGACTCATTTGCATGACAGGTTACCCATTATCCTAATTGTCATTGTGCAGCATCTGACCCATCCTTTCCCCCCCTACCATTTATTTAACATGAAAGAGCAGATTTTAAACACCACTCCAGTGCAAGGTCATTTTAACACTTCCCTGTGCACAGCAAATCCTCTGCCAGCTGCATGTGGTGGGCAGCTTGCTGTGGTGGGGAGCAGCCCCCAGAGCAGCTCCAGTGTCCCAAGCTGTGTCCCCCACTGCCCCAGGCTCTGTGTCCCTGTCCCCCCATTGCCCCCAATCTCTGTCCCTGCATTGTCCTAAGCTCTGTGTCCCTGTCCTCCCACTGCCCCAGGCTCTGTCTCCCCATTGCCCCAGGCTCTGTGTCCCCCAACATTGCCCCAGTCTCTGTGTCCCCACATTTCCCCAGTCTCTGTGTCCCTGTCCCCCACTGCCCCAGGCTCTGTGTCCCTGTCCCCCACTGCCCCCGGCTCTCTGTCCCCCATC
>WEIU01011727.1:270121-348161 GCA_013389925.1 Aegithalos caudatus | reverse complement strand
TGCCCCCACTGCCCCAGGCTCTGTGTCCCTGTCCCTCACTGCCCCAGGCTCTGTGTCCCTGTGCCCACACTGCCCCAGGCTCTGTGTCCCTGTGCCCCCACTGCCCCAAGCTCTGTGTCCCTGTCCCCCACTGCCCCAAGCTCTGTGTCCAGCTGATGAGCCTCAAACCCACAGTGCAACCTCATGATCCTCAAGTGCATACCCCAGAGTTCACAGTACTGGGCTGAAGTTTCATGTTTGCCCTCATGCAGCCATTCTGTGCCCCAGAATGACAACAAATGTCCCTGTGTTGGTGTGTTCTTTGCAGTGAACACAGGAGGAGGTGCTGTGGGTATCAGCCCACAGACTGCTCTTCATGCCAGAGGGGCCTGGGAGAGGAGACAGGTTGGGTTTCCTTTTAAAAACAACCAAACTTGTGTATACTGTCTACATCAAGACTCAGGGACATCCCTGGTATTTTTTTTTTTTTTTGTTTCTCAAGAATAAATTCCTCAAAACCTTCTCACTATTCCATATTCTGCACTGCCTCCTGCTTACCAACATGTGATTTCCAATGAGCAACTAAAACCTGCTTCTGAATCCCAAAGGCTTGGTGAACTAACCACACAAACACTAAACAATAATTCCATGTTGGTACAGAGTAACCAATACTAAGAAAGAAAAAACAAGTAATCAAAAAAACCCCAAACATGACAAACTAAACAACTGCTAATTGCTGGGAAAACTGCTGCAGGCCAGTAGAGAGCCTTCAAGGAGATGCTGTGAGCTCACAGGAGTCCTCCTCGAGCCTGAATTTTCCATGGAATAACTGAACCTGACAGGAAACAATCTTGGTACAATCAGAAATGCACAATGTGCCACACAGCTCCATCAGTCATTATGCCACATATGCCAGCAATATTCCTGAGTCCCCCACACAGACACAACCCTAAGTTATATATTTAATTTAACTCATCTGAATTCAGAGTCAATGAAAGCGAAACAATCCTCTTAAAAGAGCCATCTCTCATCTCTCACTGTTGATAATCAAGGAGAACACACCTTCATTCTGGGGAATTAACAACAGGTCATCTTTCCCTTTATTGATGTTTTCATTCTCTTCTGTCTGTACCAACCATGCTTCTTGTGCAACCAAACTTCAAATATTAAAAATTTATCTCAGGTTGCCTCCCAGATTAACATCATCAGAGCACACACTAATCTATTACAGGTTCACAAAAATCTTTTCTGGTTTTGTCTTCATGCTGGTCTTGATGAGTTGTTTGCATGGCATCTTCACTTAGCCTTTCTAGGGCCCAATAAAATGTTACACAACTTGGAAGGACAATACGACCATGCTGGTCTAGCTGAGATTTTTGTACTGCAGAACTGGGGAAGAGAGACTTCTAGGGGTATTTCTGCTGCCACCTTTTATCCTTCTTTCTATGGTATGTTCTACTTTAGCTCCAAAACTGGGCATTTATAAAAGAACTTATATTGCCTGAGTTCAGAACAGGAAGATTTAATTTAGCTGGATTTGCCTCTTTAAGAATTAACAAGCAATACCTGTGCACAAGGCTACCTGGCTAATATGGGGAGGAATGAAAGCAAAAGAGACAGAATAGTACAGATCATAAGGCATAGCAAAATATATTGGCACATTCTTCCCACAACAAGTTTTGAAGAGAGACAGGATGCATTTTTGATTGCTTTCCTATTCTCCGCATCTGTTTAATAAACAAAATTTTCAGAATTGTACTTATAATTTTTCTTGCTCTAAGCATTTACAATATGTGAAGAAATTAGTGATTTAGCTTTCTTTCTTCTTAATTTCACATTATTTAGTTTTCAAAATAGCTTTTACATTACATATATTTCTTTCCTCTTTACTGAATTCCAGAGAATTAGATAAAGTGTGCCTGTATTAGTGTGACACACAGACATCACTTCTGAGTAAGCAGCTCAAGCACAGCTAAAATGAATGCAGCAGCTACATAAAAGTGTAGAAAAGGACAGAAAACAACAACAACAAACCCCCAAATAACCAGGGCAAACACTCAGCTAGTTCATTGTGCAGAGGTGCAGAGTACAGGGGTTAGGAACAGTGAACTAGGCTGCCTACATTGTGAGAATTGTCACTGCAGCACTATAGACACACACTATTATTACCTCAGTTTAACATAAAAACAATTAGTGCAGAAAGACCACAAAAGATAAATTAGAAGAAAATAAAAATTTTAAGAAGACATTTTAGCTAATTAAATTTTGTTTGTTGTATGTATAAATACTACCTTACCTGATCAAAACCCAGAAATATCCTCCATCTCGCTTTGGATCTAAGGAAATAACAACACTCAGGGCAGCAATTCATTAGCTGCAGCCAGCTCAGCTGTAGCTAATTTAAAGAATCACAAGCACAGCAGTACAAAATCAAGTGAACTTGGGCAGCTGAAAGTACTTTAGCTGTGCAAGAGCTCGAGTACCCCTTAGTTTCACCTGTGTTGTATGTTCCAGCTGTGAGGCAGTAGCTAGAGGGACTGTTATAATGTAGCCCCAAGAAGTTTAATTAGAAACCCCATGTATTTCCACAATCCAGGAATACTTATTTTTGTTGCAAAATGGATATTCTTTTATACCTAATATAAAATCACTTTAGTCCCTTTCAAGTCACAGGAGAAAATATTACAAGTGTTATCTCCTGAATCACAACCTACTAAGCCACAAGCTTTGTTTTCAAACCTTAAATAGTTTTCCTTACGTAATTCAATTCTCATATTTGGTAAAACATATTACCAGCCTCCAGAAATGGAAATATGGAGAGTAACTAGGTAAAAATTACAGGAATAAAGCTGAATTGACTTTTCACACTCTAAGAGGGCTGTACAGCACAGGTAGGCAGTTTAGCTACATCAAGTTAAGCTGAGCTGGACTTTCACCTCTTGTTGGCAGACTGCTGACTTGATGAAGGTATTGCCAACATCCACAGATTCTCTGCCTGACCAGACTCTTCTGCCTTGCTCTGCCCTTGCAGGCTCTCACACTATGGACATGGTCCCTGAGCTCTTCCCTCCCAGAAAACATTCTTCCTCGAGTCACTGCTCCTCTCATGACATAAAGATGCATCAGTGCAAGAACTATGTTATAATATTTTAAAGCATGCAATATGTAAACATCACCTACCGAAGTGCAAACTGGCAGTTCTTGGGGTGGCAATATAAACATCCAGCAGGTATTTCAGGAGCAGACCTGCTGGTTTGCAGAAATGACCTCCTGCTCAGGTCAGCCCAACTGGTCATGCCTGGCACCTGGGGCTGAAATCACTGCAGGTGAGGGGGTGTGCAGCCTCCTCTGTCATCTGCTCTGCCATGAGGTGTCTCAACACACAGCCATGACTGGATCATCATCAATCTCTCCATTACACAGCAGGGATTAGTTCTGAGGGAAAAGGGTCTTTCCCAAAATGCTGCTGAAGAGGAGTTGTTTCTCTCAAATATTTCAATCACTAGAGCATTTTCAGGAATTAAGCGGCCCTTGAAATCCTACTCCCAGACATGATCTGCCTATATAAGAACAAGCTTGTAAAATTATTACACAAAAAAAACCAGTTCTGCTGCAGCCAAGTTGGAGAATTTTACTTGGCTGTTGCATCTTTACATTAGGCTGAAAACCAGAAAGAATGCAAATTCAGGAGCTGATCTTAGGGATGGATTGCTCAGAATGGGGTCAAAGTGCATCTTTCATTGAGGAGTTGGGCCTGGGCTGCCAGTCTTATTCAACAAAAGTCTAAAATTAACAAAGTTCAAAATAAGCTTAATTTCACACAATTTATTTTTTTTTATCTATTACATCACATGATATTCCTAGTGGTATGGAAGCCCCAATTATCAGGCTGTGTTCAAAAGCCAGAGGCTACATTATATCAAGTTTTTGTGTCAGGGCAACTTTTCACAAATGACTTTGACAAAATCAATCATATCTAAAACTAAGCTGAAGTGCTTCAGAAAGCTGCTCATCATGAGGTGTTGGCTAAAGAGGCTGAAGAACTTCCCTGACAAGTCTTTGACCTGAGCATAATAAATGTGAGCTGTCCCAGTAAGGTGATAAAGGTTTATTTGGTTTCAAATGCTGTGTTGGTTGCTCAGTACTAATACCACAGACTGGAAATGAAAAACATCTAGCACTATTGCCACTAAATAATTTATGCAGACCTTAATGTTGTCTATACAACATTACTTGAAACAGACTTGTTGCAGTGCCAGCAAGTATTGAAATATTCCCAATAGAAACTGATCATATCAATCTGACCTTGCTCTTTATACCAAGTCAATGTAAAGAGAGGAAGGAGAACAATCTAAACAGCATTTAGCACCTTCAGCATCTGTTTGAAAACAAAAAGACCAGCATTTTCCTAGAAAACTCATTCCCTGTTTATCTTAATGAAGGAAAACAAGCAACAGAACAACTTGTTGAATGGAATTACAATAAAATATAATTCTGGGTTTTTTCAGACAAAAGGCCACAAAATCAGTTTTAATTTGGCTCAGTGACTATCCTGTGTTTGAAAAGAATGTTACATATTCATTTCATTTATCATTTAAAGTCAGATAATCAGGAAGTCATTATGTGGCCTACACTGGGCAGCTATTCGATTAGAGCATAATTGAACACTCTGTAAGGCAGCCAAAGCTGACAGGTTGGGAATGCATAATATCCTTCCCATGGTATTTTGAAGCAGGGGATAACTGTAGGAAAATCATTGTCAATCAAAACCTGACAACCAAGTGAGAGAGGCTGGAATCTCTGCTACTTTGAAAACAGAAACCCAGTGTTATTTCTGAAGCTCTTGAGACATGCTTTGCTTTGTGTTTTTATCAAATTATAAGGCATTATTCTAAACGATTGTACCTGAAACCAGAAAACTTTATTTGGCCCTTTTGTCTTTGTCATTTATCTGCAGGGAAACAATGATCAAATATGAAAAAGGGAGGAAAGGTTGGACTCTCTTGCCTGATGTTTTAAACCTGGCTTTGAAATGTGCTGATTGCTGAGAACAACTATTAATGACAGACACACAAACCCCGCATGGCTTGCAAAAACATTGGCCTTCCAGTTGTTGAGTATTTAAATTACTGTTTAATACTGTAAGAGGCTTGAGATTAAAAGTTATTTTTACTAAGAGACTTGAAACTCTATTTTCAGTTAGTAGCAAAACAAGTTTTCTCATTAAAGGCTGTTTGTTTCCCAGCATTATCAGTGTGTATTTTAGTAGAAGCTTACACCTCCTTTGTCAAGCACCTCTGCATTTTTCTGAGTTCCTCAAATGTTTCTCAGAGTTTCTCACATACAGAGATCAGGAATGGCCACATCACTATTCTATCAAAGATCAGAAATAAGCTTTACAGTTGTAATTTTTACTTGTATGAATATATTTTATCACTAGCAAGCAGAATAATAGCAGAGCTAGCAGATGATGTCCAATACCACTGAAAAGCATCAACAACATGTTCCAGCTACTCATGGGAGACTAAAAACTCTTTTCAGAACCTGGCATCTTTGAACAGCTGTAGTTGATATCATGGAAAGCAGATGTTTTAAAGCTTTACAAAGTTTCCTTGAAGGCTTTGCTTCTCAGCCTCACTGTCTGCATAGCATCACATGTATATATATCACATATATATATACACACACCTGTGGTGTATTTCTACATGTGCCTGATTAAACAAAATGGAGGAAAATAAACACTGACCAATGAAAATCACTCTCATTTCCACCAGGTTGCCACAATGGATTTCCTTTTTCTTTCTTTCCTGAAAGCTCAGTCTATATGCCCTGCAGATAAAAGGTTGAGAAAACTACATGAGTGGGAAACACAAGCAGAAATCTCCTCACGTTATCCAGACAACACAATAACCTCTGATAGCCTCCATCCTAAATCATCCAGCCCAGCCACTAACAAAGCCTGGGAATATAATGGAGCCTTTCAGCATGAGCTGTAAATCACTTGAGGTAATTCCAAGCCCAAGGGGAATTGTATCCCAGGCCAGGAGAAATCCAAGCACTGGATGGCTTCCTTTGAAGCAAAGGCGACACCTTGAGCTCTGTTGTGGGTACAGGGTGAGGAGCAGGAGGGCAGGAAGGTTCTGCTCCAGTCTCTGCTCCATTCACTCCCCATCACTCCAAAGCCCTTGGGATTGACAATGAAATTCCCATGTGTGGGAGGTTTCCTCAGTTCACTCCATGGAATTTCTCTGGCAACTGGCTGGACATCAGCATCCAGAGAGGCTGGCATCCTGGGAGAGCCCCTTGGCAGTGAGGAAATACTCCAGGGTGAAGAAAAGAAAGAAAGAAAGAAAGAAAGAAAGAAAGAAAGAAAGAAAGAAAGAAAGAAAGAAAGAAAGAAAGAAAGAAAGAAAGAAAGAGAAAGAAAGAAAAAGAAAGAAAGAAAGAAAAGGAAGAAAGAAATGGAAGAAAGAAGTGAGAAAAAAATTAGGAATGACAAAATTCTGATCTGTATTCTAATTGTCTAACATTAAAATATTAATAAATACTAAATATAAGTTGTTCATCAGATTTTGTGTGAGTTATTTACAAAGAAGATCAGCACCTGATTTACAGAAGAAAGAGATACTGTAATTAGCCTTCAATATAATTATAATTCATAATTATTTTAGTATGTGTATTTATGCCAATTAATTTGTAAACTTGCAGATTTTCTCGTCTAATATGAAGGTCATGAAATTGCTACGATCTTCCTGAGCATTTACCTTTATTTGACTTTCCTCACACTTTTTTTTTCCTTGCTGTCTGGCTTTTTGCCTTCTAACGCTAACAAGCACAAACAGGAGTAAATCCAGTGGAGCAGCACTAAATTGAATTATTCTTCCAGAGGTCATCTCTATCCTCTTTTTAAGGAACAGCCTAGGGTTTGCGCTCTGCTGCATTATCCCAGCTTTGTTACTTGATACTACAAATCTCCAGAGCTGCTGGGGATTATATCCAATGAGGAAAGAGTAGAGAAAATTAAATGAAGAAAACAAGAATTACTTGTCAGACTTTTCAGCCTTTCACATGCATTGGGTTCTACAACCAAGCAAAAATAGTAAAGCATGGGAATTTTGATTTTTGACTGTTTTAACAGAGGACAAGATTGTGCTATAAATTTGGTGGAAACATCTTTATCATTCAAAATAAAAATTTGCAAGCAGGCAATTATTTTTTTTTTTTCATCTGAAAAAGTATGATTCAACTGAAAGAATTTCCTGGCTTCTAAAAAAATCAGCCCTTGGTTTCTTAAAAGCTAAAATAAGAGAGGCATAGGATGGTTCTATGATGATGATTAAAATAGTATCAGCAGGATGAAAAATAGTAATGTATTTATTAAAGCTATTTCACCAGGAGGTTTCCACTTTCTATTTAATAGATTCCTCAATTTCCTTCCATGGAGTTATATTATCCATCTGGATTCCTGAGACCAGCCCAGAGCAACTCTGTCCTTTGGTTTAGATTAAACTAACGTATTTGTAAGGGATGAATATCTCTTTTTTTTTGTTGACACCATCTCTCTACCTCATGTTATCTTGGCATATTTCTCTGTATTTTATCAGAAAGCTTATTATTGAACATCTACTCCAAATGAGACCCTGGGGCCTGGGAAAATAAAAGGTTCTGGGTTATTAAGGGGCTACAAATATTTTCAATGCTTCTGCTTCTGGAATGGGCTAACTCAACCCCAAATACACACCTGAGTGCAATGAAATCTTTGGGAGGTTTTTCAGCTAGTGATGCCACTTTCAACACAAGCTCATTTCCATCTGGAATTTAATCATAATTTTGTCAAAAATCATGAAGAACCAGTGAGCTACACACCATTTCTTTTGATTCCTTCCCTCAAGCTCTCCAAATAGGACAATATTTCTAAACCTGAATTTATTTCAGCTGCTCTACAGCATAAGCTTTATAACTGAACTGGACATTGTTACCAATTCCAGAGGGTTGCCACTGCCTTTGTTTTTGTACAGTGTAAATTTGTGTATTGATATTTCTCACTCAGTGTATTCTTAGAATGTGCACACAAGATTTACAAGAAGCAAAATTAATTTGTCCACAGTGTGTATCAGGTGAAAATAATTCAGTATTAAAAGTACTACTAGAATGGAGATATCAGGATGCTGATAAACATATGTGGATGTACTTGAAGTCTTAAACAAGTTCCATGGTATTCTGGCAAAAAAAAAAAAATTAACCCTTCCATTGGTCACATTGTGGTTGAAAAAAACAGAGCTACATTCCCCATCAAACTTGAAGACCACTCAAAAACCTGAAGTATTCAACTGAAGGGTGTAAAATGGGAAGCTCTAATTTAACCAGAGTCAAAGAGCACTCCAACATGTGACTTTATGGGATTTTCAATTATAACCAAAATAAGTGAAGATGTAAACAGAGACAGAAATGACTGTACCATTAAACATCTGCTTCATAATTGTTTGAACAGCAGATTGCTTACAAATCTCCCATCTATTTATAATCCTGGCATATACTGATACCTCTCATTTTGTTCTAGTTTATTTAGAGGTATTCTGTTCAGTTAAAATATTATTTCCCACACTGATAAGTGGTGTTAATGAGATAACAGCCTACTGCATGAGACTTGATTGCATGCTGTTTGAAGTTAGGATTTTAGGAAATTATATAAGAAACCACATCTGGCAGTCATCTACATTATTGATTATCTCAGGTTTTACAGCACTGCACAGCAATACAGATGTTCACCATAAAGATGAACATCTTTTATCTTGTTATCTGAAGATAAAATGGAGGCCAGGTCTGCTGCTCCCAAACATGTCTTTAAGAATAAGCTATAAAATTATGAATTCCAAATAGAAATGTATTTTACAGTGCAACAGTACAGAGCATTTACCATAACTCATAAAATTAAAAAAAAAAAGTTGGAAGTGACTCCTTCCACAAGCCTTTATTATAATAAATTTCAGTCTAAAGAAATTTTCTAACACACAGAGTTAATGCTAGAAATTAAATCTTTCCAACAAAAAAAGAAAGTACAGAATTGATTGGAAAAGATTATTGAAATTTAAATCCTTCCAGTGAATTACCATGAGTCTGAGAACATCTGAGATAGTCAGAAAATACATGGGCAGATGACCACACCTTTACTTTAAAGGCAGCACCATTTCACCAGACGGTTTTATGGTGGCTTAAGAAAAGATTTCTACCTTTTATTTTCGAACGTGAGGCAAACCCTTGCCCTCTCACCTCATCCCTCTTTCCATAAAGCGCGCACGCAAAACTTTCATTTAGCATCTTTCTCCATCTTCCATTGGGTTTGAATAGTACATTTTCATTTCATTCATCATTTAAAGACAGATAATCAGAAAGTCATTACATGGGCTGACACCGGGCCCTGCGCTCGATTGTGCTGTAATTGAGCACTGCAGAGCGTGTGCCAGATCTAATGGATAATGAATATATTATGTCAGCAGAACCGCCTCAGCAAAGCTCCTGGGGAATCACTGGGGGGACTGCAGTGACATGCAGGGTCACAGATGCTGTGCTGATTTACTGATGGAGTGATTGTGTAATTAGGTAATCAATGGTGGGTAGAGGACTATATAGATGGCTAATTTTATACAAATAAAGGCCCTACAAGTGGGAGGCTCCCATTTAGGACAGTGTAAGAGGATATTTTGGTTTGGCTTAATTCTTCATAAATTCTTAATGATATGTTCCAAACATCTGATGGTGGAAGGCCAGCAGCAAAGGTCTGACTCCAATTCAAACGCTTCAGCACCCTACTTTCACAAATTTTCACAATATTATCCCTGTAATTTAGAAAGCTCAGATTTTCTACTTCAATTAAAATAAAACTCACCTTGCTTTGTGTTAGAGATTTACTGTAACTTTTAACATTTCATGCAGAAGTAAAGAGCAGTTGTGTTGAAGACACAAAACATCTCTAAACATTTGCCCCATTTTTACTCTGCTCTCACTAGGAGCATTTCGTAATATTTACTTTGTTCTGAATGACAGCATGTTTAAACACAAAATGTAGAGGCTAAAGGTTCACATCCTAAATTTTTGTTATGAACATTATGAATGTTTGTAATAGAAATGGATTTTAATAGAAAAACATGTTACTTTTTAAAAAGTCAGATGATTGAACTCTTTACTTAAGAATTCATATTTATGTCCTTTTCCTAATTATGACTGGCTGTATAGCAGCAGCTTCTCTCTCATCTGCCCCTCTCTCCCTGGTTCCATTTTAGAGTAATTCTGATCTTGGCTTCACATCCTGTGCTCAGCAAAGCTCTGTCTGATCCAAGCCCTCTCTGAGGCAGGAATACACCTGTCTGGTTCCAGTCATGTCTGTGACAGTGTCTCAGTTGGGGTTTTGGCATCCCTAGGATCTTCCCCACAGGGTTTGTGACAACAACTTCCAGTAGGGCTTTGCCATCCGGGAGGGTTTCCTCCCAGGAGCCTGTGGTGGGTTTGCAGTGACAGAAATATTCAGGGAAAAATGTTTCTTACTTGTTAGCATAAAACATAAATATAAATTATACATTTATGACAAAAGGTATGAGCAGGCAAAGGCCAGCAGGATGGTTATCACTTACACCAGTTTGTTTCATCCATGGCAAAGAGCAGCAGATGGCTTCTGTTCATTTTCTGCCTTTCTCTCTCTCTAAGCCTTTGCCAAACTGTCAGATTTCTGCTGACACCCTGGGCAGTCATTTACTCAATTCACTCAGCTCCCCTGTCTTTACTATGGACACAGGCTCTTCTTTGATGCCAGGCTTTAACCCTGGAAAGAATAATCCATTCTAGCCAGGGGGAATCCAAAGATTCAAAGAGATTGCCTTAACAAAGCAGGGCAAATTCTTCTTTTCCTCTCTATTAATATTTCTTTTGGGACAACTCTGTAGTACGTAGGGCACAATAAAGAAGCAAATGGAAAATCAAGGCATTTTCATAATAAGTAACAGATTCTTCTTAGTTTACCACAATCAGAAATTTCAGGAAGAATGATATAATTTTGATTCTAACATGCTTTTTCCTGTAACCTTTGGAGATATACAAACTTCCAGATGGTGCTACAGCTATTTGCAGTTATGCATGGCTACACACAAACATTTCTGTCCTGTTTAAGCATGTGTATATAGAGCATGCCTGGTTTAGATCAACCTGTATTATTTAGATCAACCTTCAGTCTTAGCTCCTTTAACACCTCCTTCCTCTCTTCCCACCTCTGGCTTTGTGCACCCATCCCTAGCAACTGTACATTAGCACACAGAATAAAAACAGGCTACCAGTTTTCATTATGTTGTTCCACCTATTTGTTCATTTTCTACACCCTACAATGACATAAATATTGTATGACTCAAATGCTACAAATACTCTGCTCCTATGAATTTTGGCAAATAAGTGTAAAGTTTTTCCAAGCTTTTTTTCTTGGTCCTTGATTACTTTTCCCTAAGTTTGATTCCTTAAGGTTTTACTGGGCTTTCAGAATGGTGAGTTTTTCTTTCTTCAGCTCCTACTTTAACAGAAAAGTATCCCCTCCTCCCAAATAATCTCCCTTTCCCTGAGTGCTGAGCAGCAGAGCAGGTACATCTGATACATGGCAGGACTAGAGCAAGAATTGCTGGACCAGGCTTTCAGCATAGCAATCCTTCAGCCTGGGCAATTCCTATCAAATGTGTATCAGACTAAAGTGTTTTTCCTGACTGAATTTCACAGTCCACAGAAGGCTAGCATCAACAACCTCTTTCTTAAATTAGGATTATCTTTTTGTTACAGAGTATTGTAATATTGACAGACATACTACTGCAATTTCAGAGAAAAACTAAAGGAAAGCTTAAGTTTCAAAAAAAACCTCCCTATTTTTATTCACAAACATGGCTAGGAGATATCATCCATTTTTGTTTAAAAAGCCCTTAAATCTCTTTAGGACTCTCCAAGTATTGAGCATGGACACCTCAAAGAAAACAATTTAAAAGTCACCCCATACAAGGAGGATTTGCTGGCAAACACAGACCAAAGTAAAGATTTCCTCAGAATTCCAGCACATTCTGGCTGCAGGGAACTCCTCAGGCCATCCTGGGAAGTGGTAATGCCATTATCACAGGGATGTAATGTAAAGTTCCTGAGTGGAGCTTGGTAATATTGCAGTGTATTTATGATGATAATGAGATAAAACACTCATTTCTAAAAGATACCAGGAAATAAAGATACATGTTTATTTAATTAATAAAAACAAGCAGAGCCCGTCTCCCAAACCTGCCTATCTCAAGTAGTTGTATAATGAAATTCTTGATAATGGTTTTACTGATTTTTAATGCTCTTGCAGTGTTTAGCCCTTTTAAAAGTACATAAGAGCAAGAAGATGAAAATTCTTGGAGATATAAAGAGGTGTGGCTGGAGCAAAGTGTGCTCTGATGCTTTACAAAATCTAGGGAAAGGTGGTGAAAGATGCTCAGATGTGCCAGAGGAGGAGGAGGGGGTAAACAAAAGAAATGCTTGGATGAAAGAGAGGAATCTTTCATAAGAGTTCCTCAATTTTTAATCCAGAACAAAGAGAGCAGTCTTCATACACAAGAATCTGTTCAAAGCACAGAGACGGAAGGGAAGAGAGGAAAAAGAATACACTAAGTAGATAAAAATGAAAAGAAAATGAAACTGAGGTGGATGTGGATAGAATGAGTATGAAAATGTTAATTAATCCTGGATGTTGTTATTTCTAGTAAAGTTGAGTGGTTTTAAAGTACAGACCTTGCAAAGCCTTAACTTAAATGACATGCAATGTTCTTGGGCAGATCTTTATTACCATGTTATTTTATTATTTGCAAATTATTGCTCAGCGTGGATTTTATGATTAAATCATTTGCAGTATTTTTGCAAACACCATAGAAAATCAGGTTGAAATCAACTTTATCAAAGGACTGAAATGCTGAGCAGGAATAACTTGGAAGTATTATAAAATAGGACATATAATATTAAATAAACAATTACATTAACAAGTAAACCACAATATATTAAAAATTAAAAGTAAAATATATTTAATACTGAAATGAAACAGAATCTAAATTATTCAGATTAACTGTTCCCTTTCAAAATGTCACGAAAAGTTGCTCATTATAAAACAGTGAGTTTTTTCAAAAACACCATTTAAAAATAATTTTATTAACTTAAAGATTCCTTAAGTTCAATATAATTGAAAAACTTCTTATTCTTCAATTCCTTTGTACGACCCCAGGGCTCCTACACTTTTAATCATCTCCATTGGTCAATATAAATCTTGTTCTCTTTCCACAAAAATAAGAAGCCTTGCTAATTCTTAAATTTAGAGACCTTTTTTCTATGCAAAAGAGGATGTAGCACTTGACTTCTGAAAGAAATGCATATTTTTGTGAGAAATTTCTAGGTTTTATTGGAAGTATCACCACCTGAGGTGAGGAGGCTCACCTCCAGTGTCTGTGGTCCCATGATGGATTATTCCTGCAGCTTGCTGCTGTTGGGCAGGAACTGTAATGATCACTGCTGCTCAGTGTTAATGTCCCTGTGTCCCCCACCCCAAGGGTCTGTGCTCACCCTGGGGCTGTGTGGGGCAGCTGCTGACTCTGCTGCCAATGCTGCAGCAGGCATCCTGCACTCACACCACCCAACCCCTTCTGCTGCACCCCTTTGGGAAAACTGGAGAAAACTCCTGCAATTCCATAAAAAAATCCAGATCCAAGGCGTTGTGTAATTTGTACTTGATAGGGACTTTTTTTTCTTCAAGTCTGCCTCTATTGTAGAAATGAAAAATGGATTATCTCCTATTCATGTCTGAACTTCATCTGAAAAACAGAGGATATTAATCCTGAAGGATTAACCAGAAGAGAGGAATGGATATTCCACACTTTCTCCCTCAGTTTGATATCTCTGCTAAGCAACAGCATGCACTGTACATATAAAATTTTCCCTTCAATTCATGCACCCTGAAGAGTTTTGTCCTTGCTAGTGAGGAAGAAGTTATGACAAAGTGTGTGATAGAGATTATTTTTAATGGAATTTTTCATTGCTAAGGAAGTAATGATACAGCAGCCTTAGAGCACAATGTCTTATTCTAGAGATGAACTGTCATTTCATTTGTGTCATTCAAACAGCAAACTTTCCTTCCTTTCTCTATAAAACCAAACATTCAGCATTTTCATCATTTGAGAAGTGTAACATCTCCAAAGAGGCCTAAGAAAGCATTATTGCATGCCACAACTCAGCCTTGGAAATTCAAATGATCAAATGCCAAGTATTAAACATTCACTTTTTCTTGTCAAATTGATATTCTTCTACTGTATGTTTAATGTACAACTTATATAATTTCCATTAACTTGCTGGATTTCTTGGGGGCAAAAAGGAATTACAGCTAGATGCTTTTTAAATGTCAAAGAAAAAAATTTTAGAAAATTCCTTCTGCAAATCCTCCCATTATAGATTTTGAAAGACAAGCTACCACAATCTCTTTCTCCTATAAGGCTTACAACTGTATAGGATTTGGAATATTTTTTCTAAATTTCTTGACTTTTTTTGAAAAATCAACTTGGAAAAATCCCTCATCTTTTCCATTCAAAATCTCATTGCACTCTTGGTGGGGTGTAAGTTGTATTTCATACAGCTGAAGCATAACAGGGGTGAATAACTCATGTTATTCAAGCCTTCAACTCAAGGACCAACTTCATTGAGGATTTCATGTACTATTTCCATTAAACTGTTAAAATATAGAACACAAACAACAAATGCACTATCACCAGAGGTTTTCAACCTGCAATTCCAACAAAAAAATATATGTATACAGAACAGTACATACACATAAATATGACTAATGTTAAGTCATTTGCAGGATCTTTGCAATGAGATTCCACTGATATTTTTAAGCCTCAAAGGAGCAAAAGCACTCCAGAATACCTCTGCTTTAAGCAGGTAGAGCCTTTTACAAGTGAAGTTAAGACAGACCATAATTGCTTTGCTGAGTTACAACATAATCCTTAAAAATAGCCTTATGCATTGAAAGCATTTATAATTCAACCTCAAACGAGCCTCTGCTCCTAAGGCTCGTATATTAACTGATCTACAAAGACCATTTCCTGAAATTTACCTCTTTAGCTTTTTGTTGGTATGAATTTATAGAAAGGTTTGTAGTCTTCTTTATTTCTGTCTTAGAGAAAGTGGTGAATACTTAAGGAAATCTATTTTTTCTCCCTAACCTCCATTAGAACATACATGCTAGATTTGTGCTTTATTTCTTCCTTAATTTCTGTTTTACATGGTGGGCTAAAAGCATTTCACAGGTGTTTGCTGGAACTCATTAGACTATTTGGAACTCCTTCATGCTCTCTAAAAGGCAATTAAAATGTGTCTGCAAATTACCTCATGTGGTCTGAAGCACAGCTGCCTCTTATCCCCCTGTTACTACGCGGTGTGTCCAAACAGAATGGAAAAACTGCTTTGATACCTGCAGTTTACAAAGGAAAAGCATGCCTTCATGAGTGACAAAAATCCTCTGCTTGCCTCTTAAGTCTTCAATGCAATTGCCTTTGTTGCTGCAAAAAGAAAAAAATAAACAAAAAACCCCAAGTGTTTATAACGAGCTAAGAGACACAACTAGTTAATTAAGTGGATAACAGAGTAATGAGAAACCAGCAAGTACTCACATAATTCAAAGAGTAGTTGCTGCATACATAGAAAACCTAAGTGTGTGCAGCTAAAGCATCTCTGATTCTAAATGGCTAAGATGCCTGGGCTAGTATTTCTATTTCTTGTTTCTGCATAAAAAGGAGGGGTGAAAGAATCCATTATCCCAGCAGGTGGACTTACAGAATTTATCCTTGTGCTGCAAATACCTGGTCATTAAATACTGGTTTGAGTTTATATTTTAACTACTTCCTAGAGAGACCAAACTCACTAAAGTAAAGACACTTTTACTGCTCTCTCAATCCTTACTGAACTCCCCTCTTCATTGACTATTCTGCTTGAGTAAAGACTGAATGAATTTTAAAAGTCTGTGTTTTAGCTGCTTTGTCCAGTCTACTTTATTGCTAAAAATGAGTTGTTTATGACACTGAACATTTATTTTTTGCCATCAGATGCTGACAAATTAAAGTAAAATTCAACAAGGTTTTTAATAATTTGCTTTACTACATGTATTGGCAGTTCCAGAGTAGCAGAGTGTTGTATCTAGAGCAGAAAGGACCAGCTCCATTTCCTTGCTGGCCAGCAGCAGAAAGGAAATGATATGTCTGGGCTTTTACACTCTGGGGGTGATGCAGATTCCAGAACCACTTCCAGGGTAATAGCCCCATCCTTTTATTTTCCCTTTGTTCCAAAGTCACCAGTATAAATGGCAGTAAATAGGCTGCAAGTCCTTCAACCCTCCTTGCATCTTCAGCACCCACCAGCTGAAATTTACTTTGAGCTCTAATGATTGCCTTGGCCCTTTCCAGCTGGAGCTGATCCCCCATCCCACCCCACACACAATATTTTTCCACTTCTCCCCACTCAGCCATGATCTCCATCAAAGCCTCTGTGGTCACAACACTCCACTACACCCAGCTGAAAGAATCCTGAACAACACACCTGCAAAGTTTTATTGCAAACAAACTTTCATCTCTCCCCTTTCTCACTATATGCTCTCTCTTTCCTTTTCCCTTCTCTTAATCCTTAATTCCCATTCTTTTTTTGTTTCTTTCAGTAAGCCATAAAAGATGAATATGTAAATTCCATGCATTTTAAACAAAGCTGTGCCTGGTAGTTACAAACAACTTAGTGATCCTAAACAGTGATGGAAACTTTTCATGAGTCATGCCAACTAAATCATGGTCTAAAGGAAGACTTCTGTGAAAGCAGCAGCTGTGGGGTCTGAGGGCAGCCTTAAATATATTCCACTTTTTAAAGTGCAGTCACAAACCAGTAACAGGGAGAGCAGTTCCTGGGTTGCACTGCAGCTGCTAACACGTACAGGAGAATTACAGGTTACAGCCAGAGCCATCTGAAGATATGGAGGAATAAAGGAATATAACATCCATAGCAATTGCAGCAAAGTCCTTCAGCTGTGATTCCACAAACTGTTCTGTGAATCATTTGGGTAGTCAGTAGGTCTGTACATTCAAATAAGAAAAAGCCCCAAACAACAAACATGGAACCCTAAAGAGCACCATATCTCTGGCCCCTGAGTCCTTACAACACAATTGTGAACACTTTTCTCAACGTAGCCTGAGGGATAACCTTGTGTATTATATGAAGGCAAAGTTATTAGCTTTTTCAGAGTCTTACAAGACATCAAAATAATTGTTTTGGTTCTGATTGCACATCTGTTTTCAATGATCACAAAAAAATCACATAATATTCAACCACCAGATTTACACAGTGAAACCTCCAGTAAGCTAACCAATGCACTTATTTAAAAACTAGAGATGCTGTCTTCTAAATTCCTACGTCACTTTTTCTAACCTGTATCCATTCTAGCTGCTTAGAAAATGTATTGTTCTGGCTTATAATGTTATTATGGGAAGTAATTGTCATAATTTTATCCAGCTTTCAGAATCACAAGAGAATTTTAAAATTGTCAGTTGTAGAAGGTTGAACACTTCTTCCTAGTNNNNAAAAAAAGGTAATTCTACCAATAGACAAATTATTTTCCTACAGGATTATTGACTACAAAGACCTTCCCAAAGCTGTGGAATATATATAAGGAAAGTTCCTTTAAAACAGAAATATCCGGAATATCCTTGAATATGCTTTTGTGCTCAGCTGAAATACAGTCAGGTCCAGGCCAAGACAGATAGACAGACACTGTTCATTACATTAACAAACATATTTGTAATTTTGTAAATAAAATGCCCCCAGAATTAAATGCATGAACTAGTGTTATGACACAGTAATTATACTCTTTTCAGAACTGCAGAAATTTTGGGCTTTCTTGTAAATTCTTACATGATTTGCTCCAGCAGTGATGTCAGTGACAGTTCTGAATTCCATTGCTTTGAATGCAATTTAAATCCTATTTTTATACAAATGGGAATTTTTTAGTTTAACAGCTGGTCACGTTGTGTCACAACAAGCAATGCAGCATATTTAGTTCTGCCAGTGCTCTAAACCCTGCCTTGTTTAACTTGTAGCAAAGATATGTAGAAGTTTTACTGATTAAATCTAAAAGTTCCCTACATATGACTCACTTAATTACCAGCTTCATCTGTAGGATGATTCATGTAAATGTCTTGCAGGACCTACTTCTCCAAAAGTAAAATTTCCATTTATTTTAGAAACCAAAGACTAAAAAATGGGCAAGAATTCAGGAAAATAATGCCCATTTTCATTGCAATTTGTTGTGCTAAATTTTTTATCAGTGTACTGTGCATATGTTTTAGACTTAAAGGATATGTACAAAAGAAAAAAAAAAACAAAACTACTTTTTTGATATTCATAATGAGGAAGGAAGAGAAAACGTTATGCCTTTATTATATTCATATCTGTCTAGTTACTATTTTAACCTTAATTCCTTTGGGTTCTCAGTTGCACTATTCTGCTCACCTTAATTGAACTTTTTGGGAAGTGTGCCATCTTTTATGTGTCTGTGTAGTAGCTGGAATAGATGGAGGAACTGTAGCTCCTATGTACCACAAACTCCAGTGAGGCTGCTCATCTGCTTTCAATTATGTATTAAGTATGTGCTGAATCATGTTAAAAAGATCTTTCTCTTAATGTTGAATTAAATACATTTATTCCTCTTCATCCTACAGATGTATCATTTTCATTTCACTGGGGACCATTCCACATATCTCAGATACTGTTAGTGGTATGTTCTCCTCTGCCCTCCCAAATTGGTACCACCTGTCAAACTGATTGACATAATTTAAATAACCTTATCAAATACAAATTTGTAGTGGAAATACTGAAAGACTTACACAGAGAAGTTCCAGGTTAAAAAAAAAACCCCAACCTGATTGCTTCTCCTACAGGGTTTCTTTTTGGAATAAAAGAGTACATAAACCAAACATCTGCCGCCAATTTTGTACTTTTTACAAGCACTAACATTTTAACAGCAGAAATGTTAAATATCAAAGTAATAGATGAGCATTCCACTAGAAGGCAATTTCACTAAATACCACAGGTATTAATCTTTCTGAATCTTAATTACACCCTTTTGACATATTATCCTTATCTGACCTTTCCTCCAGAGCTGCATGAGTAGATGTGAGGTTGGCAGGCAAGCTCAGCCCTGCTTGCCACCAGACATGCATCAGTTTAATGCAAAGAATGAATGGACATAAAGATGCAGCTCATGTGCAGCACAGGAAGTCATTAAGTCACCATTTTCTGAAAAGTTATCTTCCAAGACCCAGCTTTTGTTCCAGGATTTTCCACCACTTTCCCTTTCCTTGCTTTTGTCATGCCTCAGAACACAGAGTTTTAATGAATTACCAAGACTATAGAACTAAACTTTTTGAACTGGAACCATCCAAGCAACATTTAAAAACAATTAGTAATGGCAGGCCTTAATCAAAGAAACTGAAATTCAGTTTAGATTAGTAAGGGCTGGCAGTTCCAAGATTAAAAAAGTAATGATTCTGCCACTAACCCACACTTCCACCAATCAATACTGAAAAGTATCCAGATCCTATTAGATCAACTAAATAAGCATAAGTGGGTAACTCAAGCATATAAAATTTAGGAAGTGTTGTGTGAGAGGTGGAGCATAGGGATGGTGCAGGGCAGAGCCAAGTCCTGCTCTGACCTTAAGGAAGCTCCCTCGTGTTCCTTGGTCACAGATTTCACAGCCACAGACACGTTTGGGAGGTTCTTCCTCTCTGTCTGATGCTCACATTGTTCTTCTTGTCACAAATCTAGGGCAGCTTTTTATCCCATTCTCCCACTTGCTGCTCAAAATGAGGTTTTGCATTATAAGTGCTCAGCTGGAGGAATGTGCAGCACTGAACTGTGTTTATTTTACAACTGCTTTATGGCAATCCCTGTTTCCCACACAGTTCCCAGCACAGCCTGTGAGGCAGCATCAGGCCCTGCCTGGACCTCTCAAGGCCTTTCAGAAAACCTCTAAAGTCTCCAAGGGACTTCTAAAGTACCTGAAGGGAGGGTGGCACTCTGTAAACCAAACCAGATTACAGTACTGCATTAAAGCTGAAAGTCAAATATGGATTGTTGCTTCAAACTAGAGGAAAAGAAAAAAAGCCCAGGCAAATTTTTTAGGCAAAATGCTTGCCAAGTCAGTCTGAAACTTATGGTTGATTTTTTTTAGATTTTTTTAACCTTTTTAATTACATTATCAGCAATTTTGGAGATGTATAATCACCCTCATGTGCAGTATTAAGTTGAATATAGCCTTCAGATAAATTCTTACAATTTTTTGGTGCACAATTCTACTTGATTAGAAACATATTGAACAAATAATATTTGATAAATATTTACTTTGTAAACCTGCACTACTTGATTTTTCTTAATTTTCTGTTTAAATTTATATTGCATTAAGAATTGCCATTTTTTCTGGTGTTTTGTTCATTTAAAAAGGTTAAATGATTATTAATTCTGAGTAAGTAGCAGGGTAAGTGTCCTTGAAATCTATGATAGTTTGATTGGGGTTGTTGTTCCTCTGTTGTATTCTTCACTTCCTCTCATGCTCCACTATCCAAGTGACTTTCATAGTTTATATCCGTGCACTGGAGAGGAATAAGCAGAGAGCTCTGAGCAAATCCTAAACAGCTTTAATAAGAGAATATAAAATTGCATCCCTACAATCACTAAGGTGTTAATAAATGGTATCTTTTTTCAGGATTAAACTTGGTGGATTACACATAATCAGTGCATATAGTGATCCAGGCTTTTTTTCCTGAGAAACGTGTGTTTAAATGCTTACTCATGCACTTCTGGAAATGGGGCTGGACCTTGAAATTTTGGGTGTCCTTCACTGGATTTTTAAATCCATGGGAAAAGTGAGAAACAGGATGGGGTGACTGTTTGGCACACACATCAGTGGATGATGGATGGAGAGAAGGATACTGAAGCATGGCCCAATTTCTTCAGCTCTGGTTAAAGCTCTCAAAAAAGTATGGCTGTGAAAATGCCTCCCCTATTATTATCACCAAAAGCACACACATAAATTATAAATGTAATTCTCCTAATTGATTGGTTTCATGTGGGTTGTGTCTGTACAGGTTGGATTTCATTGATTGTGGAGGTAAGAGAAGATTTTCAATATCGATGTAGAGCAATACTTATTATTGCTCCATGGATTAACTCTCTCACATTCCTGGTATCTTACCCAAAGGTATTGTACCTAGTGGATTAGGACATCAAACACTTTGAGGAAACAAAAGCACTTTACAGTAAAATCCAAGACTCTAGTAATTATTATCCAAGTCTTTCAATGATTTTTTGATGTTTGAGTTGAGCTTTCAGCAAATAAATTTAAAAAGAGAAAGACAAAAAAGGCAAAAAATATTTTCAGTTGATATAAGAGTCTTCAATGTCTCATCTATTGATTTTCTTCAGATCTTTAAATTCACAGTGTGACTTATATTCCATGAAATAGGGTCATTGACATCTGAAAACATACTACAAAAAATATACTCTTCATATCCCATGGACTGAAACACATAATTGTCTAATGAAAAGGTTATCCAGTGTGTTAAATCCATTACTTACAGAATTTTTTTCTGGCTTCTAAATGAATGGATTTTGCTGCATTTTAAGAGAGGAAAAGATTCCTGGTGACTAAAAATGTCTCTGGGCACTTTACTCTTTGACTCTGAGCTTAGAGCCTTGGTTCTAATTTTATTTAATGTAAGATTTTGTACAGTGATATTCCTGAATTAGCCACCACATGAACACACCCCCTGACCTGAAAACTCTTATTTTTGTACTACTTATTTTCCTATTGCCTACTTTTGTCAAAATACAGAGTAAAGAAGGTCTAAGATTTAAAGAAAACCTTGAATTATCTACTGATGAACAAAAGCAGTCAAAACCATTAGCAAGCTGTTTGACAACATGAAACTGTCTTTAAAAATTCAACCTCTAAACAAGCCCTTTTTGTAATCTTATTTATTTCCCCCATAGAATATTTTGAGTTCATTTTCAAGCTTTTTTATTTATGCATGTGAAAGCTTTGATGCTCAATAATCAAATAATCTCCACAGCAGAGACTTTAAGAAAACCGTGGCATAATGTATGATTAACTTTTCTCTTCCCAGTTGTATTGCTACTGCAGAGTAAATAAAAACCTGCACTTTTCTATCCAACAAAATTACAAATAATAGAATATGGGAAGCATTTTGTGTACTATTAAAGCAACTAGCTTATACTTTAAGGAATGAACAATTGTACATATATTTAACATTCCATTAATCCCAATGAAGTCAAATAAGTTACAAATATTTCTGTCATTTAATCACACCTGTATTTATCCAATTAGACTTTAAATTTTCATTTTTTGAAGGAGATTTTTTTTTTTATTTTTTCAATAAATCTTGCCTCTTCCTTATTTACATTTAATGAACTAAAAATGCACTATGTTTTCTTCTTAGATTCAGAGACCTCTACAAGGAAAGATTTCCCCAGCACTTCCCAGGAGTACCAAACAGTGAAACTGCCTGAAAACAGTCACTGCTATTACACATTTTGAGGCAAAATCCAAACAAACATAGAACCAAACAGAAAAGCCCAACAGTTGCCATCCCAAACACCTTTCCTAAACCTTATTATTTAGACTTTAAATTTTCATTTTTTGAAGGAGATTTTATTTGATTATTTGATTATTGAGCATCAAACCTCACTCTGGATTGCCCAAATCCTAGAATCCACACTCTTCCACTTATATAAAAATTCAACTTTGTTCTTTGAATGGATTTGCTGCTTTCAAAACTGTTTCTTTTTGTGGCCTGACTGATAAAATACGGTAGTAAAGCAGCTAAAATTACCACTTCAGTCTCAACTTCAATATAGATTGCTGCTACAACAGACTTTTTTCCTTTTTTCCATATTCTTGTAGGGATCTGACTTTGAGAAAAGGAATGAGATTGCTTTACACGAGGGCAAACCTTGCTGGAAGCATTCCCACTCTTGCATTTGGTTATGTTTATAACTCCTGCTGAACATGGGTTTCATGAAGTCTTTGGAAGAGTTTGACTGATTTCAAATGATTTTTGATCATACATTCATAGACAGGGTGATAGTGTCTCACTTCTATATATACACGTGTTTATCCATGTCACACAAAGTGTCCAGTCCAAAGAGAATCATAATTCCTTTCCTGAGGAAAAGAGTAGTGGGGTCATTTCAAGAGAAAGGATGGTAAATCACACAAAATTATGTCTTCTCTAGATGACAGAGCTTGCATGTTGTCAGTTTATAAAATGATCAGTTTATTCAATGGTACTTTAGCAATGCCATTCTGAAGGATCAAATCCCGATATCTCTAAACAATTAGGCATTCTGTAAAGGGGAGCTGGAATCAGAGTTTTTACAGATCCCCTGGACTCTTGCCTTATAAAATACAGATCTAGAGTTCTTCTCTTAAGCAAGACTAAAAACATTTTCTGAGCTAAGACAGAAATTGGCCTTTGTTTTGATTTAGTCATTTAAAGGGCTTATTGGGAGCCACAGCCACACAAAATTAAACAAAATTTAAATTAATCAAAGAGAACAATTTATATTGGTTTCAGCACAGCAGGTATTGGGCTCCCCCTGCTCTGGGACAGGGGCCCTTCTGTGGAAGGATGAAGAGCCAGCCCACAGATGGTTTCAAGTACATTTGTAACCAGGTAGAAACTAGTCAAGAAATAACTGTTGCCTTTCATGGGACAGTGGGAAATATCCTTTACTAGTTTTGGGTAAAAATACCTCAGATTACTGATAATGCTCAAATTAAAAGTAGAAGAAAAGCACTGCAGGAATTCATTAAAACTAGATTTGTCAGTGAATAAGAATGCGTGATGTTTAACCTTAAGGCAAAAGCAACCAGGGCAGTTTGAGTAACAGCTTCAAGTGGATGATTAGCTAAGGGGATTCAACACTTAATAGCCAAAATAAATTAGTATAATTATTTAATTACCTATGCTAACTGATTTCATTGTTTTTATAGAAATAACAGCTCCCTAAGGAATGGAATGTTGCTTCAAAGAATCCCAGCTGCAAGCTTCTGTGTTCTCTTGTGGCAATCAAAAACAACAACAAAAATAGTTGTCATTAATAATGATATTATTAAGTGTGCTACTACATCTTAGAAATACATTCTGGATTTGCCTGTACACCTGGACTTGAATACAAAGTTTTCTAGCCACTGGAGGGTTTTAGATATAATTGAAATAAACCTTATTAAAGCACTTATTAAAATAAACATTAATATTTATAGAGAACAATGGAATGCTTTAAATAGATTTTTAATAAATAAGTGTGTGATTAGTTGAGGAGCTTGAGAAATCTTTTAATTTGACCTCAGAAGAATTATTTTAAAGTCTATATATTTCTGCTTTTGCTCTCACTGTGTGGAGCGTTAACAATATATCCTTTACACAAGAATAAATTTCAGAGAACCTTACTGAAACATAACGTGAATTTTTATAGAGTTCATCTCTATCACTTTCAAGATTCTCCCCAGGTCTAACTTGGAGCTGATTTGTATTCCTACCAGTCTGTGTTCAGTAGCTGCTTTACCCTCTCTTTCCCCCCCTGCAGGCTCCCACCTTACAACCCACTACAAATTAGAGCCTACAGGAAAAACTCCAGGTAGCAGCCAGGACCCCCACATGGGCTGCATTTCCACCATCTCTTGCACCCCTATAAAATAGAAGCAGTGGGAATACACAAGATAAATCCTGATGGCTTCACTTTCAGGCAGCACCAGGGCCCTGCAGCAGCCCTGCCCCAGTCAGGCACCCTGGAATGGTGCTCCCAGTGGTCCTGCAGTGGGAGCCCAGCTCCAGCTGGGATGCTGTAGGCAGCAAGGACCAGGGAAATAACTTCTCTACATAACACAAACCAGAGCCAAAGAATTCTGGGACTGGATCCAGTAGTGAAAATGCACATCCTAGGGACACTGATCAACAGCAGATTTTGACTGACTGTGTCTATGTTCCCCTGTTTTTAACGCCTTAACAAACGCCCAATCCCCTGCACAGCTGAGAGAACTAATTATCATTCTAATTGGTGGTGGTGGGCTTTTTGTTATCTTGTATAATATAATATACTAGTACAGACAGATTGGACATGGAGATTTTCTCATTTCTTACTTGTTGAGGCTTCACCATGTAATTCTGCACACAACAGATGTTACCCTGAACAAACAACTACCTACAGTACAGCTCATCCTCCCTGTCACAGGAGCTGGGAATCAAAACAAGGAATGAAGGAGTCCCAGCAGGAACACAAACTACAGAGGGGCCCACAGCCTTTCTGCTGGTGAGCCCCAGCCTGTGGCACATGGAAATCATCTGGTGACCTTCACAGGAACATCAGGTCTGGAATCTGGCCTAAACCCCATTTGGAGAGAACAGCTCTCAGAGTGCTGACGAGGCTGCAGCATTGTGTCATGAGCCCAATTAGCTGACTGTAAAATTCAGTACATCTCTCCTTAGTGTTTCAGAATCAAAAGGAAACAGTTTGGTGAATTTCCATCTAGTGTGCAAAATACTGGAGAATTTACTCATGTTCTTTATTAGTGGTACTAATGGTCCTAAAAATGGTCTAAAAAGGCTAAGCATGATTCCATCTCTTTGGTTTGGCTTGGGGTTTTTTTGATTTGTTTTCCATGGAAATCAAATTTCTTGAAAGTAAAAGTAAAATAATGAATGTAAAAAGTAAGTATCTAAATTAAAATTCACTGTCATTTGACAATAATACTGGCAAAATTGCAGGCAATTATGTTTAAAAAGTGCATATTCAATAAGAGCTGGCATTAATTAAAACAAACTTAAAGTTTTAACCTTCAAAATAAGTTATGGCTTCTCAGTATCATTAAATCATAGTCACCATGTGTATCTTCTGACATTTTCAAAGTTAATATTTGGACATCTAACACTGATAAGAAGAATTGATTCTCACAGGGTTCTGAAAAAACAGTATTTGCATTATTAGTCACATTGGAGCAGGGAATGGAGCAGGATGGTTGTGATGGACCTCAACAAACACCTGCAGGTACCCAGCGGGGAGGTGGACAAGGATTAGCAGGGAGGGACCTCTGAAAACACCACGAGGTTTTGAGACTTGTGCTATGATTTCTTACATGTTAACTCTTGGATTTGGTTTGCACTTCCTCAGCACCAGAGTTCAATCTCAGTAAGTCAACAAAATATTCTGTAGTGAAGTTGTCAACTAATTCAAGTTGGATATAAATACCCTAAATCCTGCTTCATCTCTTTAGGACAAATATATCCTAGGTGCACAAATTGCCTTTTATCTTTCATATAACATCACATTTGAATAATTTTTTTTTCAGTCATTGCCTTTAAATTGCCTCTCTGAACAATTCTATTTTAAATTATTTCTTTTTTGTCTATCCTTTTCTCTATTCACTTCTGATTTCTGAGTCCTCACGTGTGCCTGTGCATCACAGAAGCAACTTCCCTCCTAATCACAGTCTGTTCCTTCTCAGCTACAGGCACAGGAAGAAAACAATGATTCTGTGACATCAAACCCACTTACACCGTAACGAACTGTGATGCTGCAAATGCTTGATTGTGGCAACCTGGAATGAATCAGACAGGAAAGGATGATGAGCACAGAAATGCTTTTTTTAAATGCACATTTTGGTAATTAGCTGCAGCAGCCAAAGGAATGAAGCAGCAAACACTGTGCTTCTTGAAAGTGCTTCTGGTTTAAAGCAACTTTGTGAATTAAAGTCTGTGGAAAAGCAAATGATCAATAAATAACACTGTGCTCACCTGCCTGGTTATAACTGAAAACTTTACCCCCAAATTAGGATCAAAAGAGACTGTTGATTCCAAATATTTGTTATGTAAACCACTGTGAAATGGTTGCAACTTAAATTCTTTGGTTTTTAAACGTTAAGCCTGGAGGTAAACACTGAATCATAAAGTGATGGAAATCAGTCAAACCCCCAGAACACTAAAGGCTGATTTACACCAGCTGAAGACCCACCTCCATTTATTAAATCAGTCAGAATGATCTCTCAGTAGTCATGAAATCACAAGGATGAGAGAAACAAGCCCAAGTTAAAGGAAAACCAAGAATGTTGCTGGCACATTCAAAAGCTGTTTAATAGCTCTCACAAGAAAGAGGCAATGGGGAATGTCTTGCCCTACTGCCACTCGTCTTGCTGTAACTAACACTCAAACAGTGTAAAACAGGAAGGCAACAAAACCCTTCTATTTGTAGTTGCTGTTCAGTGCTCTCAGTGACTGCCCAAAGGACATCTCCCACTGCCAGCTCGGGTCTGCCCTTCCCAGGCAGAGCCTTTGCTTTCAACTTCCTCACATCCCTGCTGCAGGAAGAACAGAAGCACACAGGGGAAAGCTTCACACCAGGTTCCTGGCAACACTTTGTTTAATATAGCTAAACAGTGTCTACTTCAAGGCACAGAGAAATTCCAGTCTTGATTTTATGTAGAGATCCAAACCTCAGAAGAAATACAGGTACTCTTTATGTAAACGTTTGCCTAACTGATTGCTAAATCCAGGGAGGAGCAGCTCTTTCCCTTGTCTGCATCAGTTTTACATCTTCTACTGCCCAGCAACTTAAAAGTATACAGCAAGAAAAAATCCAAACATGTCATAAACCAGGACACAAAATATGAATCAGCCAAAAAAGGATAGGTAGAACAATAGCACTAAATAAAGGAGGGGGAAAAAAAAAAAAAAAAGGAAAAAAGAAAAAGAAAAAAAAAGAAAAAAGATTAAATTGATAAACCAAATATAGTTAAGAATTTCTGTATTGTTTTTCTTGCCCCTTATTCTTGTCACTTTGTGTATTCTGATGGTCTTACAGCCTTTCTCTGACCCTGCCTGAGTGTGAGAACAGAAGCAATTGCTTTGCATGGCCATGACAAAATTATTTCTAACACAGAATATTCCCTATCCTCCCACCCACAACAGGACAACTGTCCACTCCCCAGATTTAAATACAGATACTCAAGTAGTCTCTATTTTGAATAACCCTGCACTAATTCCAAAACAGAGGTATGGAAAATGTCACAGCACCACATTCCCCCTGGAGCAGCAGGTGAAGATGTATACAGTCATCTGTCCACATTTATTACATCTTTATTTATTAGACCTCATTTATTTTGTTGCTGCTGTCAGTGACTCCCTCTCTACCTCCTCTCTCTAAATCAAACATGCAGGACTAAAAATCTCAGAAGATATAAACCATTTCAACCATTTCAGACCTGCTTCTACTAGACATCTGCTATTGCCCTTTAACTGATTTTAAATTCACCAAAGAATTGGTGTCAAACTATTTATATTTACATGTTATTTCCAAAGACACGCTCCCACTCAGGTTTCAGTTGTTTAGATCACTGCTGGCTTTAGACATAGCACACCCCTCTGGGAATTACACAAACCATATTGCCATACTTAAAATTTCATGTGATACCAACATGACTACATTTATGTCCAAAAGCAAATGTTTTCAGACAGAGGAACAGAGAAAAAAAGAAGAATGCCAAACCCAGTAAGTGGGAACACTGCTATCTGCTAGCATAACACTAAAGATTCTACAGTACAATACTTTCTGCCTTTCTATAATTTAACAGTGGTTTATAAATACAAGAAGGAAAAGCAGAAAGGAAGCATGAAGAGGCCAAAGTTTACACAGGAAAAGAAAAATTCTAGTTTCACATCTAGCAGTAAAAAACAATGTTCACACAGGCACACATTGCAGTATAGGTATACCCACTCTTTCTTTAATTCAGCTCATGTGCTAAAATTTCATATGACACTTTTTCCAACTGCTCCTGAAGTACAACCCAACAGAGCTGTCAGGTTCTTTCCCAGTTTCTCCTAGGCTATAACCACAAGGAATTTAAATGTTTAAGTCTGTAGACCAGAGTATTCTATGACCAGAGGAATGAAGCTATGTCAGGATATAGTTCTTGTGGCAGAACACTTAAGTTCTCTTTCCTGCTGGTGATCACAATGTGTTTCAGGGATACATAACAAAGCTCACGTGGCAGAGGGTTATGGATAACCTTTTAGCAAGGAGGTCTGCAAGGAACCACTGCAAAAGAAGAAACCTGTAATTGCTAGGAAAAGCCTATCAAATCCTTTTATAATGTGACCCCTTGCAACTTTAGTAGGGATCCTTAGCTCTTGGAAAATAAAAAGAAAGGGAGCACTAGTAGTGGATGCTGCACTTACAACAAGGATCTTCATATCAGGAGTCAAAATCTAGTCTGGTTAAGAGCACTGTTTATGTGAGTCTGGTCTCAAAAGACAAACTTTTGCACCTCTTCACCTCTTAAGATTAAGTTGAGAATGGTTATAGAATGATTCTGGGAAGGATCTCCAGACTGTGACAGTCAAAGAATAAGGAATGGTACCTGTTGTGAACAGTTTCAATCATTTAAAGCACAGTAATGTTTATATCTTCTAGGTGAGAAAATCCAGCATACAGAGAGAAACCTAATAAATTATCATATCCTATTTTTATTAACACGGTTACAATTCTCTCTGGTTAGCACTGAACAGAATTTACTTCAACAGCACAAAATATTACAATTCCACCCAAGCCCAGTCTTCAAAGACCTTTTAATCTTATTGAGTGATCTTGCTTTTCTGAGGCTGTGGCCTACTTGGAATTACTTCTCTGCCTGCCCAGAGGTGATATGAATATGGCACAGTATATTCAAGCTAGAAAATTGTCATCAATAACATAATACAATAATACAATAATGCATTTGGCCCTGCACACCCATGTACTATAACCAAATATCACTTAAGCTACACTAGTAACAAAGCTGTGGAAGCATCCATACTTTTTACTTTCCTTTTATCTCTTCCAAGAGATGAAGACAAGTAAAGACAGTGCTCAGAACTCTTATTTACTGGTTAATTACTCCAAATATATATATATATATATTTTCTTTTTTATGCTGGGCTATGTTCCCAAGAAGTGTTCAGTGCTGTTTACAAAAGCCCTACCACTCACTTTCCCTACAGAGGCATCACAGCCACCAGGCTCAGAGAGAGGGATGGCTTCGAGTGATACAGCAATGCAACCAAGGATTAAATGTTAAAAAGGTTCCTCTAATGGTTTCTAAAATAGTACTGCAAGGCAGAAGATCTCATCAGAGATAATATATGGCAGTTACAGTAAGAAGGCATTTACATTTGTTATGTAAGATAATAGGAAATCAGGATTTGTGGAGAGAAGGAAACACACAGCACTGTGCACACCCATCCTTGGTAACCTCAGCTGCATCCTTGGTGTGGGGATCAGGATTCTTTCTCCATCTCACATTGCAAACTGGCACAATTCCAGTAAATGTTGTAAGAACTACAGAATGCAAAGAAAGCTTCCTCATCTGAATGGTGACTGATCAACAAGTAACTGAGGAAGGGTGAAAGCAAAGCATTTGTTACAATTTTAATGAACATCTACTTTGATCAAAATACAGTAAGAACTTCAATGCCTTCCAGACAGCTCTGAGTGAATCAGGGCCTGAATATCTGTGCCCAGACATTATTGTAAAACACTGGTATGGCCATTCAAAGGTCTAACCCTGCTTTTAAAACTTTCTTTTTGCACACATATATATTTCACATGTAATACCAATAAGATAATACATGAGCAGTGTTCTAAAACTGACATGGCATCGTAACATGAAAAATAACAAAATAAAATTTAAAAAATAACATAAAAGAATAGACCTCTGAAAATGTACTTATCAAATTTTCAGGAAATACATCAAAATTCACCTCACACTAAACTAAGAAGTGTGATGCAATATCTGTACACCTGGTAGCTATGAACAGTGTAAAATATTTTCAGTTTTACTTCCCAGGTTATCAGATGTTTGTATGCTGCTCTGTGGCCTGGCAGGGTATAGCTCCACTGTAACCAGTAAAATAACATTTTACAGCCAACTTAAAAAAAAAAAGTAAAATTATATCTGACTCCCAACTGTGATTAGAATGTCACTTACAGGTGCTGCCTTGTTATAACTCCCCCACACTCCTCAGCTCACAAGGACACATTCAATGAGAGAATGGCCTGCATTCATTGTGTAATTATCAACCTCACACACCTTGGAAACAGAGAAAGCTCCAACACGTGCATGACTAAAAACACTACCGTGAGATTATGGGCTGCAACAATAAAACTATTTCCTACTGCACTTAATAGACTATTATAACTGGAAAATAATGGGAATATAAAACCTTTTCATTATCTTGACTTTTTATAGAAAGATTTATCATTGGAAAATTGTATGATTCAGATAAGAGGAAAAAAACAAAAAGAAGTCAAATGCTGGAAGAGGAGGGCCAAGAACTTGCTCATGAGTTGGCAGGCTGCCAAAAGCACCTCTGTTGGGGAATATGCAACTTTAATCTTTATTATGGAATGATCACAAATGGACTGTTTCAGAATACCATCTGTTCTCACTGAAGCATTGGATCAGCAGGCTGCAGGCTTCAGTCTGTCCTTCACCTTGTATTTGGTTTTTCAGCAAAGCTCCCATTTTGGAAAGGGAGGGTTTTTGAAAAGAAGCCTTTTGGAAGGACTGGCATAGTATCTAATTTAAACTTAATTTATTTTTATTTTTATATTTTTTTTTCTGCAATGTCTCTATTTTGACTTTGTACAATTCTCTCAGGTAAGCTCCAAATGAAATACTCATAGAAAGAAAGCACTTCTGATTTCTATTTTCCCTTTGTGTAGAACTAAGTGTTTTTACCAGCTGTAGTGTCCAAACAAGCTCTTTACAGTCTAACATTGCTCCCAGCCCTCATTCCAGAATATCATAGCAGTTAAATGTCCGTATCTCTGCATCTACAGGGCATGTTTGTGAGCAGACCTGAACTTACTACTAATTCCAAATGTTAATATGAAAAACATGATAAAGAAATTACAAATGGTATATAAAGGGACTTAGTTCAGCACTCCCCATCCCTGTGCAGAGGGCACTCTGCTGCACAGCTGGCTAAGCCACTGCAAAGCCATTAGCCCAACAGCAATTAATCACTGATCCTGTTCCACATCTGCCCAGAGATGCAATATTGCTACTGAACGTGCTCCTGGGCTTTGAGCATTCCCAGGAGGGGGAAAACAGAGGAAAAAGAAGCAAACCTTTCTGACTGAAATATTCAGAAAATCTACGAAGGATTAAAATTGGGAGGAAGAAGAAAAGGTTTATCAGCATAGTGAAATATAACAAAGGCAGGTAAGAAATACAGAGGATGTGCAGTTTAGCACAGTGTGGCTGAGGTGTCATTTTCCCCTCTGGACACACCCGGGGGGTGCAAGGTGTGTGTGCTGTGACAAAGCCTCACCAGAGGGGGGATGTGTTTGTCTGTAAGGTCCAAATTAGATAAAGACAGAGAGGGGCCTCTTAAATTCAGTTTTTGAATGAACACAGTTTAACTGCACGTCCTGCAAGTCCTAGCTAGCAGCTCTTCCAAAGATTTCGTTTCCAATTTTGTGAATAATAAATTTACTTCAGTCTGTAGTAAGAGTGATTTACCAGTAGAAACAAAACAACAGAAAATGAGACATGCCACTGCTATTTAAGCAGCAAGCCTTCAGCACGGGATACCCAAACACTACTAAAGGGCACTCGAGGAAACTCAGCATTACCAAAGTATTCACAGAGCAATGGGATGCTCTCCCCATGTAGCTCCACAAGCTACAATACTCAGCAACACTGGGGATTTGGGAAGAAGCACTTTCTGAAAATCACTGCTAAATTATAACCCCAGATGCTGGAAGTTATTAGAAAAAGGGCTTAACCCACAGCAGGTCTATGAGGAGCCTGGTGAAGTCCAGCACGTTCCATTTTCACCCCTTTCACTGCACTTTATGCAGCTGGAAAACATCTCTGTGGTGTTAAGGTCTGGTCCTGCCAGCTTTGATCCCCAAGAACATGAAGAAAGCTATTACTCTGGGGAATGAGACCAATTAAAACTGTCAGCTGATAAATCCTCTTACCTCATTTAAGAAACTGGATCTGGCTGTGCAAACTGACAGGCAGATTTCTGAGAAACTTTCATACTGGAGGAAAGAAAAACTAACCTACAAAATAAGCATTTGGGGCATCAAGGTGTTTTTGTATGTGATTTTCAGTGTCTGGCAAATGAAGAAAACAAAATTATTAGTTACTTCTGAAAATCTCAGCTAAGTTCTCATATACTACCAGGGCCTTCCTGGCTCACACAGGAAGCATGGACAAATGGGGGGAAGTATTCTTTAAAAATTGTAATACCCATAAAAAATATAAACCTAGTTTTGCTCCCTGTAAAGTGAATGTGTTTTCTTTCTTTTTTCTTCTATTAGAATAAGCCTTGTATTTTACCATTAAAAAATTGTGAGTTTTATATAAATCATATACTCCAGAAAAATTAAAGCGTCAAGATTTTCTGTTATATTTCCATTTTTGAAATTTTATTGACTATTCAAGAATTGTTAGTCTATCAACAGGCAGAAAAAATTACTGTTTTACTGTTTCGTAGTGATGAAAAAGTGAGGGTTTTTTCTGTTCCCTGTTCTTCTTCTTCTCCTGTCATCTTCCCTCCAAATCAACATCAAAGTAAAAGAAATACAAAATAATTTCATGAATGGATTATTGACCCAGTTGATAGGCAAAATTACAGCCTATGTTCACATTTCTTAAATGCAAAAATCTTTAGAAAGATCATTCTCTACAGAATCACATTTTCTTAACTTTTTTTTTTTTTCCTTGATACCTCACCATCTACAGTTCACCTGTGTTAAAACAAAATATTATTGTCAAATGTACACTTACTGCTGAGTGTAATCAACATCTTCTGACAACATTTCTACCATTTTCTCCTACTGAGATTGGAGTATTCATTAAGACAAGCTTTGGAAGAAATTAAAAGCATGCTAACGAAATCCTAATTTGTCAAGGTGAAAAGGAGTGACTGTAGTCTCTTGCTAATGTGATTACTAAGGATCATGTTCTATGTATTTTTTTTTTTTTCCTCCAAAGAGGACTTTTAAGCACTCTTGTTTAAAGCTGGGAATATTTCTTGTCTGAAGCTGTCCTTGTGCAATGCTCACAATGACAAAGAGAAGGCAGCCTGGGAGAGAGGTGAAAGTATTAAATACAGGGAGTGAAAAAAAAAAAACCCTTCAATAAATTTAAAAAAAAAAAATTAAAGGGTTTTAATCTATAATACACATTAAACTATGCAAATCAAGCAATAACTCAGATCCAACCAATTATTTTGTTTCTAAGTTAAAAGAAACATGTAAGTCATGTTTCTCATTAGTAGATCACTTAGAGTTCATCTTAATTTAGTGCATAGACTGCAAGATTAGAGAAAAGATTTTGTTCTTGTTGGTGTAAATGGCCGTGTTTCAGTGGCTTTAGTCAGTCAGGGTTACACCTCCTGTCAGTGATTTACATAACACCAGACTGAATTTTCCTTCATTGCCATAGTAATTCACCTGTTAGAGCTCTGCAGTTTCAGGGAAGGCAATGCTCAAACACGCCCTCAGCTCCCCCGGAGCTCAGGGATGGTTCCTGATTTCTGGAATGCCCATCACATGGAACATGGCACATTGCCCTCTTCCCAAGGCAGAGTGAGCACAGCCCTGCAGGGCACTGACCTCACTGGGCTGGTACAAACTCCCCCAAATTCACAGCATCCTTCTGTAACCCTGCTCCCAACCACAGCTTACCCCCGTGGCTGCAGCACTGCAGGGAGTGGTACCATAAATTTAGGTTTTCTGGATGAATCTACCCTAAGGCAGCTGAGTGAATTAAGAATATTTTATGAATTAAACCCAGAATAATTCCATAGATAATTTCATGAGATGATCAGATTTGAGGCAAGGAGTAAAAACAAGAGGCCCAAAGCTGTGAAGGCAGTCCCTGCCCCTGGCTGTGCACCCAGCCCAGGCACTGCCACCCTGCAGCCAGGGAACCTGAGCTGTGCCCCACAGAACCTCACCTGGAGCAGTCTGCAGCACTGATGTGTTCAGACTTTCACAAAGTGTCCTGGGAGTAAAAGCCACCTGCTGACAAACTGACATGATGTGGAGTGAACTAGGATGAGAAGCCAAGTGATGATTTGAACAATAGGTTTTCTAATATAATGTCATACAAGTGCCCTAGAACACAGAAAGAAATCTGCTTTGTGTGCAGGAAGAGCCAAAATCCAATACCTTTGCTATAAGAGCATTTATGTCTACACTTGGGAGAAGAACATTGTTGACAATTTTTTTTAAGGTCTTGCTACTATTAAAAAGGATAAATAAATAAAAGAAAGCTTTCCAAAATTAGATGATACTAGATTATTTTTTTAATCTAGATTAACTCCCTTATCCCTTTCATGGCACAGCTGCACAAATGCCTGTAGTGGCAGAGAGCAAGAGGCAGAAATTAATGGACAGCTTGGAAAGCACAGGACAGGACAGTCAGATTTTCTTCCATTGTAATGCTGAATGTGTGACCAAAGTTATTTTGCTATTAAAAACATCAAGACTCTTAATTCTGGTGCAACATATCTGAAATCAGACAGAGGTAATGCTGACTATCTTTAAATTCATCCTGTCTTATGCTTATGGAAGCTTAATTAAATTAAATGTTTACTGTGCACATGCTCATTACAACTTACTGTGAGCTCTATATCTAAAAAACAAAATGAGTAATTTTCCTTTGGAAACACATTTCATCAGCTGCACAGGTGATCTTTAGAATAAAGGAATTGTTGGCAGATTACTGACTATGGTTTTCTAAGTCAGTTGTATAATTTAGAACTCCAGGAACTTCAATGCCTTTGAATTAATCCCATGGGTCACTGATGTACATGGACACTCCCTTCTCTCTGATAAGTGCCTCTAAACCTCCATCCCATAAGGGAAGGATGCTTTTCAACACCATGTAATACCACTTATTGCCTTAATACCAAACCCAAATTCCAAATTTGTTAAATATGCTTCATTAAAAAGTATTCAAACTCTTCCTCATTCCACTTAATCAATGTTCTTCTCAAATGACTGATAATTACTGATGATGTAATTTTTTTAAACACTGTAAATTGGTAAAATAGAAGGAAAAGGAATTTCCCCTTCTTTCCTGGTGGTTTGCAGGGAGCCCAGCACAGAGTACTGAGTGGTGAACACAAAACTTTCTGGGTGATGCTGGAGTTTCTCTCTGTTCATGAGCTCTGGTCTCTGTCATGAGAATATCAATGGCAAGACAAATTGTTCAAAGCAGCTGAAATAATCTAAGCTTTAATCAACACTGCTGAAGGACTGTTAGATGCTTTGCTTACCCTGTACATGGTTTCAGGCAGTCTGGAAACAAGTGCTTAATAATAAAGAAGTCATTTCTTCAAAACTGTCATGCAAGAGAGATTCCCAGAGTCATAACTTGAACTTCCAGGCAGGAGTATTGCTGAGGTAAAACACTTTACTCAGCCCTGTAGAGTAACAGATAAGGACAGATGCTGAAAACTCATCAAGGCAAGCTTTGCCTACCCTGTTTTGAATCACATAAAATACCTGCAGCTGCAAAAGAGCTCTCAAGACATCTCCACTTAGCTTTGCTTACTCACTGACACAGCAGATCCTCCTGGTTTCCATAAGGACTGGGCAGTGTCTCCTGTCACTAGGCAGCAGTGGCTCTGCGAGATTATAAATGAATGGTGCTGATGGGCTCTGAAGGAAGTTTCATTAATCCTGTCCATACCAGAGAGAAGTTTAATTCTTTTTGAAAAGTGTTTTCTAACAAAGCTGAACTGTGTTAGCAAAACAAATTAGCTTGTTCTGGGCACTCCACTAACTGCTTTCAGGGGCACATTCTCTTCCCACCGAAGTAAAAAACAAAACTCTACAGCATTCCAGGGATCAAGGTTTAACTCTAAGTGTTTCCGACAGTGTTGTCAAGGAGAAGCATCCAAGGAATGCTTCTCTCCACAACGCCCACCCTGACACCTAAAGAGCCTCTTGATGCATTCACTGGGCAGCTGCCAACGCATCACAAGTGCATAAACCTGGTCTCAAACTTAATTGGTAGCATAAATCAAGATCATTTGTATACAACACCAGCAGCAAAGCAGAAACTCAAATCTCAGAGTAGAGGTGGCTTTGTATTTCTCTGTCACTGAAGCTGGAGTTTGCAGATGGTAAGAAATAAGGGAATTTTGTGAGCAAAAGGTTTTGAGCAACATTAAGTAATTAAGCTATGAGCTTATTCCTTACTACAACAGTCCTATTTCCAGTGCAGGTGTCTCTTGGAATATCCCTAGCATGACCCAAAAGGCTCAGAGGACAAAAAAAACTAGGACAATTCTCAATAAGTATTTTTCTTTTAAACTGACCATCAATTTGAGTGCAGTGACATTCCAGAAACACTGATTATTGTCTATCCAATTTTCAGTAATATATGTCTTAAAGTAGCATGTAATTCAAGGAGTTTTAAATAGTAAATACACTTTAAAAATAGGGGTTTTAAATAAAATACACAAGTATTTTAATTGACATATAAAATTGACTTTAGATATAACTATTGAAATAAAATAGTGTTGACAATATTGTATGCATATTTTATATACATTATAATGATAATCTCAATTCAGAACTGCTTGTTTACTGGTTACTGCAGAACCTCTGCTGGACAAGGAACTCTACCTCACCATGGGGTTTAGGAGGATGGTGATTACTTTGAGAGATGCAGTTAAATTTTCAACCCTTTTCTGTTCCAAAACTTAGAAAGAGAAACCCTGCAAATAAAAAGCATTCATACTATCATCCCTGTGATGGGAAACTATTTCATCTTCACCTCGATAAGACTGAGAGCTATTAGCGAGATATTCCATTTTCCATAATTCAAGAAATACTTCATCCTTTTCCCCAAGACCTGTTTTGTTTCAAGTACAAGGACAAAGTCCTGGTAACAAGGATTTCCACAGTGTATTCAACTACCACAACAAACAGCCAGCAAAAGAGGGGCTCCTGCTCTGTGTGTGCACCTGCCAAAGGACACTTAGCCCATTGCAAGGTGAAGTTCTTTCAAATCCAAACATCATATTTACTGAAACATAGAATAAATGTGTGAAGCAGTGTGCTGGTCTTTCTGGGATAATTCAGAAAATGGACTGCCCTGATTTGCCATAAACAATAGATGTTTCTGGTAAGCATCCACAAAATCATTGAAAGGCACAGACCCACAAAACTTTTTATAACTGACAAAAGGCTAGCACTCAGAAACTAGACTGTAAAATAAATAACAAATCTCCTAATTCCTTCAACAGGGCTAAGATTTCAGTCTAAAGACTGACTTGAAGATCATCTCTACTCAGTGAGATGAAAGGTTTTGTGAGGAGAAGAAAAAAGATGAAAAGAAAGAATGGGACACCACCTAAAAACTTTAAGGCCATCTGTGATTTCACAGTAGCATAAAGAGGAATGCAAATATTCTTCCTGAAAGAAGAATAAAGACAGTTAAATCACAACTCAGACCTTGTATGTTATTGCTATTTTAGCTTGAACTCTTTGTGCAGGGGGATGAAAGAAAAACTCAGGTAACTCTCTTCATGTTGTGGATTCACATTTTCCTAATCAAGGCAGAGCTCAAAAACGAGGTTCCCATATTGTGAAAAGGGGAGTTTTTTCACAATAAAAAGGCGTAGTTAACAGAAAGCAGGAACTGTCATTACACAATCTGAACTGGTAAGTTTTCCAATCCAAGTTTTTGAAAATAAAAGACATAATGACTTTTTTTTTCCAGAACTTTGACCATAAATGACTTCAGAATATTTGTAAATCAACTGTCTGTGGAGAAAATGGCTTAAAAGAAAGCTTTTGGAAAAGCATTGATCTGTTCTACTTGAAAGGGTAACAGAAAACAGAAAGAATGAAAACAGCTTTAATGACTGGTTCAAAACTAGGTGGCTACCAATGGACAAGGCATTTTTATGAATGTATGTACAGAATATAAATAAATCCAGACAGATATATATGGAACTTATATATAATTACATAAGTATGTATACTCCCAGAGAAGCCATGGATGACTCTTTCTGTGCCTCTCATACTGCTTGCACCAGTATTACAAAACATTCAGAATTCATGCTAGGACAAAACAATAAGGTTTTAAAATGAAAGTTCCTATTAAGTCATTTGGGCAAAACCTTATAACATTATGAAATTTGTTTACAGCAGTGGGCAGCAAAATCTAGAGTGACTCACTGCACTTGAGGGACCAAATCTTGCTGTATTTGGTGAATGCTGAACTTCAGTGCAGAGTTACCCATTCATTTTGGTTAGACAACATCATTAAAAAGTAAAATAACAAAGTTGAAAACCTGAGAGAATACTGTGTGCATTTAAATGCAAAATAAAAATGCATGTGCTACTCCATTCAGATTCACAGGAGTGACAAATTGTCCTAATAAATCAGTATTTCGATTCAAAATATGTAAAGCTGTACCTATGATAAGGAAATAGGTATTTTTTAACTGTGAGAAATGCCCAGCTACGTGTCTAGCTTCAGTAAACTTTTAACACTCTTCTGCATCTCAATGAGGGATATAGATTACCAGATTTTCATTTGCCAGTTTACTGCAAAGCAGACATATGATTCAATCTTTAGAAGGTGGCTCACTTTAAAATCTAATCTCACATTCATATAGCAACTCCTAATGAGCCCTCTAGGAGTAAACAAATTAGTCTCCAGGATGTATTATGCATTAATTAATCAGACTAATAGTATTATGAAATGTGTAATAAATGAAAATTAGTTCCAAGTATAGTACTTGCACTGAAGAATGAACATAGAAGAATTAGAACATAATAAAAGTTTTCTCAAATTTCTACTGGTGTCACCTAAATCAACTACACTTCATTAATGATATATTTCTTGCCCAATTAAACTGCATGTTCTGGTGGGACAAATTAAAATATTGCATGCTATTTTATTTTTGGCCACCATGGTAAATTCATTTTTTGAAAAACTCACTGCTGGTAATGAGGGTGAGATATCTAACCTTGCACTGACCCAGCCATAACAGCCCACATGCAGCAGATAAAGTCACTTCAGTCCACAAGGCTGGAAACAAGGGAGCACCACTTACTGCAGTTCTTACACAGAAGAGCTTATTTGGCCCTGAGCAGAAAATCTGAAAGTGCACTTATTCCTAAACAAAATGGACACAGTGCTGAAAAACCTGCAGTTTCTAATAGAAACAGGGAGCTGGGGAAGGCTGGGCACTTAAATGAGAGATGCACTCTGTATTTGTTCCTCTGTTTCCCCCCCTTGAATGTGAATGATCAAACTTTTTATAAGATGTTTAAAAACTTTCCTCAGGAGAGATAAGATCATTAAACAGATGTATTGCATAATCTTGAAGCTATTCCCTATTTCCAATGAAATTCTGCCACCACCCCTCCTCAGGGTGACCTGACCCCCTGGCTGTGGGGACCACGCTGTGCCAGGTGTGTCCAAGTGTGACCAACACTCAGCTGAGCACGAGAACAGAGCAGTGCACACACACACAGAGCACAGAGCAGTGCACACACACACACACAGAACAGAGCAGTGCACACACACACAGAGCACAGAGCAGTGCACACACACACACAGAGCACAGAGCAGTGCACACACACACACAGAGCACAGAGCAGTGCACACACACACACAGAGCACAGAGCAGTGCACACACACACACAGAGCACAGAGCAGTGCACACACACACACAGAGCACAGAGCAGTGCACACACACACACAGAGCACAGAGCAGTGCACACACACACACAGAGCACAGAGCAGTGCACACACACACACAGAGCACAGAGCAGTGCACACACACACACAGAGCACAGAGCAGTGCACACACACACACAGAGCACAGAGCAGTGCACACACACACACAGAGCACAGAGCAGTGCACACACACACACAGAGCACAGAGCAGTGCACACACACACACAGAGCACAGAGCAGTGCACACACACACACAGAGCACAGAGCAGTGCACACACACACACAGAGCACAGAGCAGTGCACACACACACACAGAGCACAGAGCAGTGCACACACACACACAGAGCACAGAGCAGTGCACACACACACACAGAGCACAGAGCAGTGCACACACACACACAGAGCACAGAGCAGTGCACACACACACACAGAGCACAGAGCAGTGCACACACACACACAGAGCACAGAGCAGTGCACACACACACACAGAGCACAGAGCAGTGCACACACACACACAGAGCACAGAGCAGTGCACACACACACACAGAGCAGAGCAGTGCACACACACACACACAGAACAGAGAAGTGCACACACACACACAGAGCACAGAGCAGTGCACACACACAGAACAGAGAAGTGCACACACACACACAGAACAGAACAGTGCACACACACATAGAGCACAGAGAAGTGCACACACACACTGCACCCAGAGCACACACACACAGAACAGGGCAGTGCACACACACACACAGAGCACAGAGCAGTGCACACACACACACAGAACAGAGCAGTGCACACACACACACAGAACAGAGCAGTGCACACACACACACTGAACTTTTACTGATGTCACAGGCTGGGGGAAAAGCCAGGGAGCTCTGAACACTGCACAGTAAGGCAGACAGGCACATTGTGTCAATGCTGCACTAAATCATCAGGCTGATGTGCCAGACGAAATCTCAGCTGGGGTGAATGTGGTGCAGAGCCCAGGGCAGAGGCACTGCATATCCCTAAGACAACAGGCATCACTGAATGCATCAGGTAACCATGTTAAATTGTGATCAGTCCTTTCTGCAACACTTCTGCTGGTTTCAGGTTTAACCACCTCTCAAGAATCTCATTAACCAGCATTTTCTTTCTTTCATAGCGTGAGCTAATGCCAGTAGGAGACTGGATCAAGGGAAAAATGCTCCAATCACTGATTTTGTCCAGATCTCTCTACATGTAAGCCCACTTAACTACCCACCCACCCCAGACTCCTCACTTCAATAGAACTTGCTCATAGCTATGCCTAAATCTGGCTTAACATTACAAATCAAAAAATAAATGAATAAAAAGGCCAGCTCCTGTTCTAAGCCACTTCAAAATTATCGCTGGCTGCAGAAAGGGATAATTTAAAGCAAAGCCCTTAGCTGTGGTTTTGTCTTCAGAATAACTTGGGAGTAATACACAGACTGGCTTTCTTACCCCAGCCTCCTGAGGTGCTTTCAATATCCAGCTCAGTCAGTATTTTCCCTGCAGGTAGCAGAACTCCAGCTGAATTCAGGTTGCCTACAACCATCACCTCTGTTCATAGCATAGAGTAATAAGCCTTTAGGAAAGATGTGTTTGTCCAGCTACATTCTTTCCTAAGGGTAGGAGAGATGTGCAAACCAGTCAGAGTCCCAGGATGTTTTCATATGTGCCATATTTTCTAAAATACACAACTAAATCAGTTTTTCCCCAGGACTTTCTTCCAGATTTAGTTCCCAGCAGTATTCCAGCATTAAAAACAGCTGAAGTGAACCACACAGCCACCTTGGCAGAGCAGAGGTGGGACACCACTGTCCTTCCTCATTTTCTCCCCTGCATACCATCACACAACCACAGTGGGATACAGGAGCATCACTTGTTCACTTTCAATAAAGAAATGAGGCCTCTAAGTTGTTACAGCCACCAATATGCATGGGCAGTATTCACCAAGATTAAACACTTTTTTTTTTTTTTTTTGAGCCAGAGCTCAACTCAAAGTTCTAGAAACAGGTTTAGTATTCCAGTGTTGCATAGTCAACATATAAGCTTAAGTTAAGCTTTAGGGAACAAAACCTATTAACTTAAATTGTATCTGCTATTGACTTCAGAGGGATGTACATCTGTGGAAGAAAGAGCTCTTAGTACAGACTGAAAGAAGCAGAATAACTCTTGCATTAAATCATCCTGTTATTTTAAGAAAAGGTTAATTTGTAAAACAAATTGAGCTTCACTAGGGACTAATTGACTGGAAAATTTTCTTTTAAAATGTCTTCTAATTATACAGGTGAAAAAAATCTTTTCAAAGCGTTTTTATAATTAAAAATCATCCTTCATACATTTCTTTTAACATTTATTCAAGAAAAAAATAGTACAAGAGAGTGTACAGTCCACACCAGAGCAATAAATAAAAACAAGATAGATATATGAGAAAGACAATGTCTGTGATTGCTGGGAACAATCTAGAAAGAAATCCATGAGCAAGTTGAACCACTGAAGGAAAACACGAGCTTTTCTGCTGAAGTGATTCAGCAGAGACTGAGTTCTGTTTTCACAACTGTGAAATGAACAGCAAAGACAAGAAGACTTATCTCACTAGGAAATATCCTCCTCCAAAAGGTGTGTTAGACTTCTCCTCTTCACCACGTTGCTTGAAATACAATGGCAGGTATCACTCACAGAAACAGCTATTTTTGTCTTTTTCTTTGTCTGCCATAGCAGTGTGAAGAAAACCCTTAGATAAACACAGAGAAAACTTTCTAGTGTAATTTTGGGGTGAGAAAATTGTGATTTTAAGTAAAAGGACATTTTTGTTTTGGTGTTTTTTTTTTTTTTTTTTTTTTTTTTTTTTTTTTTTTTTTGTTTTTTTTGTTTTTTTTTTTTTTTTTTTTTTTTTTTTTTTTTTTTTTTTTAACTTTTGTATACGTCACAAACATTTGGAGGGTTTTGGATACTGTGAGAAACTTTTTTCTTTGAACTTGACTTGAAGCTACCTCAAGCCAAGGATGATTCAAAACTTGTTGGGGAAGGATGAAGTGTTCCCAGCATCAGGGGGTACAGATCTATGAGCTGAGCACCAGGACATCCCAACACCAGGTTCTGGGTTCCCAAGCCTGGTTCTCAGAGTATTAAAAATGCTCTTAAGGATGCCTAATGGAGAATTAGATAGTAAAATCTATAGAAGCATCCCAAAGAACAGGCTGGGACAAAGATCAGGACCAAGGGAATTGTCTCCAGCTGTCAAGCTGTATTAAAAGAAAGCTTTCTCTTAGCAGAATACTGCAGGGAACACTTGAACATCAAGGGCATTTGGGAACATGTAAGACTTAATTTCTGGTCTTTATGCATGTAACATAATGAATGGTTTATCCAAAAGAACACTAATATAAGGGGACATTGTTTTAAAGAACTAGAAGGGCATAAAACCTCTGGTGATTAGCAAAGATGGGCAAAGTAAAGGACTGTTACCTAAATATAAGTCAAAATTGTATGAACTGAGAAATGTCTCTGTGTGAAAGACAGCTAAAACTAGTTTAGCTGGACTTAAAAGATATCTGGAATTCAATCAAGTGGCCTCTAACAAGCAGAATGCTCCAAAAGGCTAGAAGGCATTTAAAATTATGCTAGTTGAGCTGCTGGGAAGGCCTTTGTCCCTGAAAGAATAGCCTCAGGTTGGGATAATCAGGAATGGTATAAATTAGCCCATGATATGGTAGACTTGGAAGCTGACTAACCCAGAGGCAAAGCAACTCATCCAAGAGACTGCACGTTTTTGTCAGACTCTATTCAGAGAGTAACAAAGGATTATATAGGTGAGGAATAAAAGAAGTTTATTTGAAGAGTAAAATAATAGCAGATGATCAGAGGTCTTCTTTTAAATTTGAAAGAGAAATTCTGTTTGCAGCTTCTTATGCTCAGGGACTACACTGGCTTTGCCACCTGATTAAAAAGGATCTATTAAGAAAGAGTAGAATACCCCAGAGCTGTACTCTCAGAAACTCCAGAACACGAAGAAACAGGATATGTTAATTTCAATATATTACATCCCTTTTATATATTGGCATCAGAGGCAGGAAATAATGAAGAAAATGATTCAGAGTCAGAAAAATAAGATACAGAACCAAGATTTTATCCCTCTGGAACTTAGTGTCCCTTTATGTACACCCCAAGAATTACATGCATCTTTTTTTTCCCAGGACACTGCATGACAGCTTAGATTCACTTAATTACTCACTGCAGTTCCCAAATATTGGTCTGTTGCCATGAACATACCCACCTTTAGAGATGCCTTACACTGCATGGGCCATGGGCTACAGATATGGCCATCTCACCAAGTTTCAGAAATTTCTATCACTATTTCATTTTCTACTACAGTTATCTCTGGAAGTTGGCTGATATTCAGCTTCATTTCAAAAAGGCAGTATTTTAAGTGCATGACTTTTTAATGGAACTGGTGAAAAGAACTCAGAAAAATAATTGTGATGTCAGTGAACACATTTCAGTACTGTAAAGGCAGAGCTCCCTTTCTCATTTCTTCTTTACAAATATAATTTCTAAGTGATTAAAGAGAAACTCAGCTTGTTGAGCCAACAGTTCAGCTGGAATGAAAGGAATGGGTTTGTCAGAAGCCCTTGTGAGGAAAGTGCTCTGAATAGCATTTGCTCCCTTCTGATCCCTGCTGCAACCCCGTGCTTGGCATTTTTACACCACACTTTAAACACAGAATGAGACTCAGGGAAACAATAATGAAACCTGTTGAACTCCTGTGTTAATCTCTAAGTTCTCACCTTCCTTGTCCACAGATTTGCCATGTGGCAGATGGACAGCTGCCAAATGGACATCCTTTTTCTGAACTCACATTTAACTTCTTTCCCCTAAGTGAGCACAAGGTACTTACATGCTCCCAGGCATGGAGGCAACTATTCCCAACACAAAACAGGAAGATGTTATAAATCAACAGCACAGGACTTATTTTTAGTAAATAGAAAATGATGAAGCTAAATTTGCCTAGATAAATAGTGATTATGTAGGATATAAGCCCTTTCTAGATGAATATGTGCAAGCTTCATTAATATTAATGAGCCACATATGCCTTGAGAAGACACAATCATTGTTCACTGAATGAAATGTTCTACCTAGTCCTCAAATATAAAGATACAAAGTGAGTAATCACTTATTAGCTCATTGCATATGGGCTGGTGGTGGAAATAAAGCACTCTGATGGAATGCCCTGATTGTAATCTCCCAAAACTCCCCCAAGTGTCCCTTGCAACCATTTCAAAGCAGTTAAAATCTTACTGGCATATTCCAAGTGCCTACTGCTGTCAGGGCTTGCTGTCACTAAGAAACCAATGAAGTGATTTGCATTTGGAGAGTGATTGTAAAGCAGCAACATAATACACTGTGATTATGAGACTGAGTGAACCACTTCTAAAAAGAAGAAGGAGCACAGGATTAAAAGTTACCATTACTTATATGTTGGTTCCATTTTTTTTTTCTACTACAAACTCTATTGCTGCAAAAAACCTGAGTCTGCTAATACATGTCCAGTTCTAATAATAACACAGCTAAGCTGATGGGAATCTAAACCCTCTGCTGGACTTGCTGGATCTACACTGATTTCAGTACTGACAGTCTGGATCAAGATGCACAGTTACTGTGTGCTGTGGGTAAAGCAACATGGAAGTTCCTACTTCTTGACTGTAGCTTTGGGAAAATTATTTAGTTTTTGGTGCTGATAAGAGCCATGTCCACCAAATGTCTGAGCCAGAGCCTGGGGTTGAACCACCAGTCATCTCTGTGAGTGTATCCTTGTGTTCACAGCCCACTGTCCCTCCTTCCTCTCCACACTGAGTCCCTACTTGCAAACAGTTTCACACTAAAGACATCACTGGAAAGTGGTGCAGGACCCCAGACTGCAGAGCAGGGCTCTCCAAGGACCAAAATTCAAGTAATTCATTGTGTTTTCAGGCTTTGATATCAGAGTACAAAGCAGTTTGAAATGTGTTTTGGAGTTTGCAGCTGTATAAACTGAAGGGTAGGCTTTGACCTTGAGTTCTCATACTCTTGAATATGGTTAAATTCTAAATCCCTTTGTAAGGCCAGAATTATGCACATATATAAATTAAATGTTTTTCCCTGATTGCTTTTGCTATTTCAAATGTTAGACAGCAACAAAGGCTGGGAAATATTAAGAGCATTCACTAGAATGGGTGCCCTTCGTTCTCAGCAGCATTTCCCAAAGATTAAGAAATGTTCCTTCACCAGTATGGCAAGAGCAACAGTTTGGGATAATGCATTGCTTTTCAATCTCAGCTTTACTTTGAAGATGCTGCATAGGTAATTTATAAACATTATGACTGCTCAGAAAATAACAAAATAGTCAAAAGTTACCTGTGTAACCAGTGCCAGTTTGTAAAGAAGCCAGAGTCAGAAGATGTGAATTCCCCACTGAGAAACAGTAGGTGCTAATTCACATGACAATGATGTAATGATACCCTCTGGAAACAGTGATATGACATTTCTTTTGGGAAAGTCATCAGAAAAACAGTCCACCCTCCTGTTTTTCAACAACTTTTTCTCACAACTAGGCCTATTTGCTCATCTTCAGCTATTTGAGGGGCTGTTTTAGAAAGAACATAACAGAAATAAACATAGAAAACACTGAAGAAGGCAGAAGAAAAAAAAGGTAGTGAACTGGACTTAATGAAAGACAGCAACAAGAAAGCTTTATATATGCTGGGGCACAGTGGGAGTCGGCTGGTTCAGGGATGACAACTGCAGAATCCCTTCTGAATGCACATTTACATTCCTTTCTGTCTGTTTTTTGTTTGTTTTTGTTTGTTTGTTTTTGTGTTTTTTATTTTGTTTGTTTTTGTTGTGGTTTAACCCCGGCTGGCAACAAAGTACCCCAGCCAAAAGCAGCACAGCTTTTTAAACAGAACTGAAACCCAGTTCTTCATTTTCAGCTTTGTTCATATATTGGAGCTTAGGCTTGGGGAGCTGATGATGGAATGTGGTGATATTTACCTTGTAACACCACTCATGGTTCTACTTTATAACAAGATGATTCTGGGGAGACAAGGGAGAGATTTAAATGGCATTATACTGTATTTGCCAAACCATATTGCTAAATCCTAATTCTACAGGACTTACTAAATCAAGCACTGCTGCAGGAACTGCCGTGGAAAATACAACCGTGTTCATTACATTTGGTTCTTGAGTGTTTTTTATTTTTGCTGAGTTTTGTTAGTTTTTGTTTGCTTTTGTTTGCTTTTTTTTTTTTTTTTTTTTTTTTTTTTTTTTTTTTTTTTTTTTTTTTTTTTTTTCAAACTAAATATTTGATGTTTTATCCACATGTAACATTTCAGATGTTGAAAGCTTGGATTGATCAGACTGGATGAGGAGAACATCCCCTGAGACCAATTTCCTATCTGCTTCCATGATGTGGAAACTCTTGCATTACTCTTCTCTATTTACTATGACATTATTAGAATTCTCTGGTAGTCTGGAAGGTAGGGAATATGTAAGTGCTTATTTAGTGACAAGCACAATCCCACTTGGTGTAACTCCAAGAGAAGGGAAGGTGATATAATTTTTTTTGAACTCTCAGAATATTGCTACATATCAGCTTCTAACAAAACCAGAAAAGTATATTTCCAAAACATGTGGGCTAAAGCTTTTTCTCTTTATTCCTTCAATAGCAGTGAGTAGCTCTGTATCTCAGGCCAATTACCTATCACCACTCTTCAGAAAGTCCTAAAAGTTGTAATATCAGTGTTGATGAAAAGGGTAATTGCATTTGATTTTAAAAATGTATTTTCTTACTGCAGAACTACAAGATGTTGAATCCCACAACTGAAGAACAGAAATTTATTTGTGACCAAAGTAGTACCCTTGAGTCAACAATTCAGTAAATCAGTCAATAGAAGGCAGTAAGCATTTAAAAAGAAAAACAGTGTAAGTGTGTCATCAGTGGAGGAGTTAAGATGAAGGCTCCCACCACACAGAAAGGATATCAGTTTAAATTCCAAGATGAGTTAGGGAATTATTTTCCCTAAATAAAGTGCTTGACTCTCCATGCAAAAAATAATAGCCAAAAAAATCCATGCAACTTTAAAAACCTTTTCATAAATAAAAAACAAGAAGAAATAATCAGAAAAAACAAACAAATGAACACAAAACCCAAAAAAACAACCAACCAACCAAAAACCCAACAAAACAATCCTCCATTGCCAAGTCACAGAGTAATTCTCTAGTTGGATACTGTTTCTGCCCCTTAAAAAGTTTGAAGATACTGTCAAGATTATTATGGGCAGTGGAGAGCTGAAAAATCTGATAAATGTTTATAGAAATGAAACTGTAACTCAGGGAAAAAAAAACAAAAAAACCAACAAAAACCAAAAAACACCACCAAAACCCCACCAAAGAATACATCAAAGTTTCAATTGTTTTTATACATGCAGGAAAGAACCATATGTGCATATATAACTGTCCTCAAATATATAAAAAGAAAAATAACAATAACAGTGGAAAAGATTCTGATTAAAATTGACTTTTAAGTTAAAATTCAGTGTTCTTTGAGATGTAAAAGTGAATGAAATGGGCATCAAAATTTCAAGACTGTTCTTTCAAATGTAAATGCTTTTAGAGGAGTGTTATTGTTATTCGACTTCCAGGAGAAATGAAACACAAAGTTCTTATAATTATATATTTTAAAGAGAGGAAGGTATTTCACTTGAGTTTGTTTTATGACTTTCCCACACAAAAGTGAAACCACAGATAAATAAAATATCAAATTGGGATTTTTAAAAATAGTTCAATTTCACAGTTTGACGGAGAATAAGCCCATTGCTCAGAAGGGCAAAGGACTGAAATGAGGGAATCAACATTTTAAAAACTGCTGGTAACTCCAAATTAGTCTGTTGTATTATTTTATGTGCACTTCCTTTATTCTATGAATCCCCATTAAAAGACTGCTAGCACCATCACTTGTAGTTTAGATGGCAGCTCTCTCTAGAGTGAGAGGGAAAAGGGTTTTTCCTGTTTTCACACAAAATGTAACATCTCTTAGCTAAGCCTGGAAGTTCCCAGCTCAGTTCTCAATGTGTTTCCAAGTGGCATTTGAGTGCTTCAGCAATGTCCTCACAATCTCCTAAAAGGACTCATTTCTCCAATTCCTCCTTCCTGTACACCAGTTTTATGGAAATCATCCTTTCAGAATTTAAAGTACACTGACATCCACACTGACTACTTCTGTGCCCCTTTGTATGATTTATTCTTGCCTCTTTCCATAATCTCCTGATACCAACCAGTCTACTATTTTCCATTCAGACAGGAAAAGAAAAGGAATTGTGCCCTGCTATAGTTTGTGGGCTTGTGCATGGACAAGGTTCTCAGGATACTGAACTAGAAAAGTTGCAGTCAAGATCAACAACAGTATGAGCTGCTTGAATTCCTGGTAATAGAAACCACTGGCCTGGGAGAATCTGTACCCTAAACATGAAAGTAACACCCCACTCCTTCCCACTGGATTTGCATTGCAGGGGAAGAATTCCTGTAAATACAGATTGCTTCAAACCCTTCACACCACCTTGTCACTCCTATTTTCAACTCCTTTCAAAGCTCCCCTGACTTTAAATACACAGAAACTCCCTCCCAATAATTACTGACTAGTTTTGAAGTAGAAGCGATTACAGATACTCGCACAAAAAGCTGAAGAAATAGATCATTGAGATTTTTTGATCAAAAAAAGCCTTTGTTCTTTCAAACTGATAGACTTCTTAATAACATATCAATTATGAGGAAAATTCTGTCCTCAGAGCATGGATGGTCCAGTAGAATTTTTCAGGTCCCTTCCAGGCCTGTGCACTGATTGCAATCATTCTGATCAGAAGAAAATGTTTTCATTCTGGTTCATGTCTAATATGATAGTAAATTAGTAATTTAATGCAGATAAAATTGTATCTCAACATTTGCTGTTATCTTTGTACAACTATATCACAAGATGATCCTTAACAAGTCCTTTAACAGTTTTTTACTTGTTTCACTTATATCAGCATTGTTGACACTGAAATTTGAATTAAACAGTTCTGCATTTTCAATGGAGTTTTAGCTATTCATTATTCCTAATGATACAGAATAGAATTAGATTAATTCTTCTATTTAATTTATTTAAACGCTTTAGAAGCTTTGGTGGTATAGAGAAATTCTATTGGCACAAAACTGGATGGAAAAAAGAATGATAGAATTTTATTGATTCCTGTGGGTTTTGGATTAAATGTGAGGGGCTTTTTTCTGGAATACCTGAGCAAGGAGACAGTACCAAGATTTCCTAGAATTATGCTAAAAATGGCTGAGAAAGAAAAGAAAATGGTAAGGAATCAGCGCTGGCCTCAGATGCAGTAACACTACAATTGTCTGAAACTCTTACTATCAAAACTAAAAATATATAAACCACATAAAATTGGAAGTTTTACCATTTCTTTGTGAAGCATCTAGATGGATGTTACTTGATGATATTTTTTGTCTATGCCAGCTACTAAATTCAATCTCGTCCCTCAGCATTGGACTGAATATTTTGTTAGCATTTGCACAGACATCTGTAAAATATGCCAATTAGGCAAATTAAGAATGGATTATGAAATCAGAAATTACTCTGAATTAAGCCACCTCCCCTCAAATATTCAAACAAAATGGATCATTTTGACAGATGTGAGGCTTCTTTAAAGCATTTGTACAATATCTTCTAGCAATTGAGAATATTTCCAAATTTAGGTTTGAGACATTCCTTTTCATTTACTCCTTCCTCCTTCAGACTGTCACTTTTGATGAGGATGTATTTTCCCACAGAGAAATATTCTCTAGAATATTCCAGTTTACCTCTGCTTACAATCTCATGAGCAGGTGCAGAAATCCAAATCTGAGCCTACTTCACTCAGAATTTTAATGCTCCAAGCAGACAGAGCGTTCCCAGTGATCTGAAATTCAGCTCCATTGCCAGAGCCCTATTAGGGTGAAATGCTCTGCAAGGCTGTATAGAAATCCTGACTCACAGACACCCCATTAGTGAAACTCTCCCAGATGCATTTGCCCTGCGTGAGATGAAGCATCTTGCTGCAGAAACAGTTGTCTTTCTGTAAATGCCCAGCCTCCAGTTGTGTTTAGCAGGTGACAACTGTTTTAATTCTGATTATGACCTGAACTGTTCTCTCTACAGACCCTTCTGTAGTTGCTAACAGTATTTAGGAAGCACTGCACTAACCAATCATTTTCAAAAGGTTTAAGATGAAGCAGCCCAGTGCCCATGCAGTTCTGACCACAGACATATCCTCAGCCTTTTGATCTCACAACTTTGTTCTGCAAGATGCAGGAGGGTCTGGCTCTGATCCAGCAACATCCATGAAGCCCAGCTTAACTTCTGACAGAAGAGTAACTCTGTGAAAGCTGAAGATATTTATATGTTCCTAGTTAGGCAGAATACAAGCTTTTAAAGGATTCAAAGGCTCCTAATTGAATAGCTGTACTGCCTCACATAATACCCTTGAAAAGCGAGTACTCATTTTTGAGAGGACTCTCCAAGGAACTTGAAGTTTACAGAAGTAGGATGTTTGTTCTCACGAATTTTGTATACTGTGGATAATGTCTATTAATATTATACTCTGCTTAGTGTGACTGGTACAGAAATAAAAGCTTCTTGTACGAATCAAGGTTCACAGAATCAGATCCTTCCCTTTTTTATGTTGTATTGGCAGATGAACAAGAGAGAAAGGAATAAGTTGTTCCCTAAAGCAGTGGGGAATGAGATAGCCTTTCTTTTTAACCTCAGATTTATTCACTTTGATGTTGAGGGTATATAAGATTAAGAAATGCTCAATTTCTTGACTGCTAAACTCTGGCTACTTGTAGCTGATGATTCATGGCTTATTGTTTCTCTAATAGTTCGTAGTTAATTGGTATGGTGAAGAATTAAAGATTAACTGTCGAAATGCAAAAGTGTCAGGACTTTTATTTAAGAGAAAGAACAGAAAATACCTTCAGATGCAGAGCTACTATCTAAATAATTTCACACATTATCTACACAGCTACAAAATCAACCTTTATCCCATTGCACAATAGAGAATGCTTTTAAATAAGGCAGTTTCCATTTTATAGCATCCCATAACTTGCAATCAACCACTCCTTAATAAAACTGAAATAAGCACCTCACAGTCAATGGATATTTCTTATATTTTTTGCACAACCAAAAATAGGATTCACATTAAACTGAAAATTGGGTCATGCTTCAGCACACAGTAATTTGACCTAAAGATAACATTCCTATATCACAGTTACAAGATTTGCCTTTCAGACAAGGAAAACATTTACGAACTACAATTTTAGGTAGTTTGTATAATGTAAAAATGTCCGTCACGCCCTGGAATCTAAAATATAATGAAACCTTTCATTCTTGGCTGTATATAGCACTGTAGCCTTGTATGATGGCATAATGTTGGCACAAGAGCAGGAACACAACAGGAAAAATGACATGTCTGATTTCATCCCATGGTTTATTTCATACTAATAATCTACAGCAAAGCTGAACTTACAGTTTGTAGGAGGTTTATTGGTGCCTGGGTACACCAGGAGAAAAGCCCTCAGTTCTTTGATCATGGCAAACTTTGTAGCACCCTGAAGGCATGTTTCACTCAGCTCAGGTAGATCAGGCAGGATTCAGATCAAGAAACAAAACACAGGTCATTTACTAGGTACCAATTATAGTGGGTTGCAAGCCAGTCACTGACATATTTAGAGACTAAAAATCTTCAGGCAAGAGAAAAAGAGGAAAAAAATAAAAGAATCTAAGAACAATTGTGCATCTAGAAATAAGAAAGCAAACCCCCTGAGTATTACAGTTTTTGTTTGGGTATCATTTACTGTTACCTTCAGATTGCAATTTTCAGCATTTAAATCAAATGCCTTGCAATGATCTCTTCCCTTTGCAGGTTCATTAAAGCACAGACCACGCCGCACACAATCCACAGAGCTGCATGTTCTGAAAATGGTAACTCCCTGACAGCACTGCCTTCCTCTGCTGCCTGGTAATGAGTGACTTGGACACCACCTGACAGTTCAAGCTCAGATAAATATTTCAAACATATCATGCAAGAGATTCTCAGATCAATCCCCACCTCCAAGAAACCAGTGGAGTGAGACAGAAAGCCATTTTGAACTGGTGCACCAGAGCAGAACACAAATAGCAGTTTTCCTTGTTTTTGGGGGGAGGAAGGGTGTGTTTCCTTTTAGCCTGTGCCACAGTAGAGTGATTAAAGGTAAGACACTGATCTGTGCATTTGACACCTCAACACTAGAACAGCACCAGGAATTTGGACAAATATGCACAGTGAACTCCTGTTACATTCATTGTATAATGATCTGACATGGAATTAACAGAATGTACAATACCTACAACATCATTCTCACGTGGCTTCATGAAAAGTTTCTCAAATAGCAGCACGCCAGACTTCTGAATCTGTCTGCAATCCTCTTCCTTCCATACACAAAATGGGCACATACTGATAAACAGCAAACAGACTAAAATATCCTGCTTATATCACATTAGGTTTGAAGTCGATGAGATAAGCAAATGAATTGTCTTTCAACACCTGTCTGAGAATGAGAATTTATTTACAGATATGGAAAATGGGTAAATCCTTGGTTAAATAAATTGAACCAGTCAATAATAACTCTGCCAACAGAGAGAGAATTAAAACTACCAGAATATTTTCCAGATATGGTGGAATACACTTTGACCAACATTTACCTTGGACCAACGCCTCTTTAGAGCTGCATAATCAGAGCAAAACTATGTTCAATAAGGCTCAAAATCAAGCTTTCATCCATGATGATAAAAAAAATGGCTCAGCCACACATATTTACCCAGCTCTCCAGCTAAGCTCATGTGCTGATTTAGCAGAATATGTCATCTTTTAAGACAGCAAAGAATCATAAACTAGAAGAATTCTGTACGCCAAAGCCTGATGGATAATTGTTGCATTTTTCTTCTTTTTACCAGAGTTAGGATTAAATGCTTAAGATAGTATTTTGTGTTTGGACTAAGATGTTTACTAATTCTTATTTATATTACAGTCTCAGAAACCATGAGTTCTACAGCACTTCTAGTTAACTAAGTAAAAATGTTTGCTATATTTTTCTGCAAGGCCTTTTAAGAATAAATTATCTAATTAAGAAATGACACCTAAATTATTTTTACTTTTAACCCAATAACCAACCACCTGTGGCCCACCATGGGGATTTATCTAATTACAAAATACCACCTAAACCTATGAAGAAGGTGAAAAAGAAGGACTAGCCTCTGCCCTAAACCCTCCATCTTGCTTTATGTGTATTACTGAATTCTAAAACCTCAAACTCTAAGTTTTCCACCATGTGATATTACACACTTCTATTCAAACTACACACCCATAATCCCAGTTCCATTATTAAATTTTGGAAGCCTTCTCCAAGGCCTCAGGTCAAATGCAGTGTTTTCTTGGGGATCAGTGCCTGTCAGCACAGCAAGTCTGAAATTCTGTGAGAAGGGGTTCCAACAAATAATCACATTCTGAACCCCAGGGGTCATCACACCATTTGCAGACTTTTGCAATGATTGTGTCCCCCCTGTTGGCCCTGGCCAGGGTGACTGCTCCCCCTGATCTGCCCACCTTCCTCACAGCACATCCCTGGGAGCTGTGCATGGAACTGAGCACAGCAAATTCCTCCTGCTGGACATGCACAAGCCTGGAGCCCAGCAGAAGCCCATCCTTTGTGCAGGCTGTGTGAGCACACACCTCCTCCCACCTTGTCCAGGCTGCCCCTGAGCTCAGGGGGATATTCCTATGCCAGCATCCTTGGAGCTGCATTGGGCATCTCTGCACATCACTCCACTGCACTGCATTGAGAGATGTGAAGGAATTTTCTACTCCCTATTAAAATCCTTTTCAAAAATAGGCATTAACTTATATTCCAAAATAAAAATGATCTGTGGTCATTCATACTGCATAAATTAGGAACAGGGCACTGTGCTGGCATTTAAACAAACATTTATAATCAATGAATAGGGCAAGAAAGGGAGAAAAATACCCACTCAAACCAAAATCATGAGGATGAAAGTTAAAAAAAATAGAAAAAAAAAAGGAGAGAACTGAGACTAATTATCTGTATTTAAACATGTGAAGATCTTACTGAGTCTACAAGGTTGAGATCTTGTTCCCTAATCAAGTGCATCAAAGGCATTCCCCAAGGCTCACAGCAAAACTGCAGAACATCCATACAAATCATTTTTATTCAAGGAAGGCCCTGAGTTTTCCTCCTCTCTCTATCACACTGCTGCACAGCTCTGAGCTCCTGGAGGTGCACACTCCTGTACCACACAGCTCTGCAGATCCACACTGACATTCCAAATGAGCTCTTTACTTTTCTTCTACTTTATTAATTATTAAGAGGGCCAGACTCTGCCCTCTTACTCTGCCCACAACCTCTTGCACGTCACTGACTCCGGAGTGTAAATTAAGTCAGATTTTGGCCATCAATTAACAAGTACTACATAGTTGAATGTTCTTCAACATTCAGAATGATTGAAGGACTTAATTTACTAATAATTAACTGCATGAAAGGGCGATACTGAGTTTAGTTCTATTTTAAGGGGCTAATATGTAATGCATAAGAAGTTGTATATAAGCTGTACATTTTCAAACCTTTGTTCTGACTGAAATATGTCAATTGGACTCCTTCTGGTTTTTTGCTGCCTCAAAAACCATGCTGTGAATTTGTAGCTGCCATAAATGCTTAATGTAAGAGCTAACTGTGCAATGCTGTGGGAATTCTGGTTTTAAAACTTATGAAAGCAACATTTTACTTACAATTTTTCTTCTCATGTCAAAAAAGAGTACAGACTTCAGTGTCACAATCATAATAAATGCATAGTAACTTGCAGAAAATCATAAGGAGTTGTTGTAACCTTCTACTTTTTTTCTTCAAAAAAGGAAACATGCATAACATGATTCCCAGTGGGGGAGAAATGTCACTGTGAGTAGCAGTTATGGCTTATTAGAAATTTGACTCAAAATCTTCAACCTCTACACTTGTATAATTTTTGCCAAGAGAGAGTCAAATAAACAGATAAATTAAATTACCCATATTTTCCTTCAGTTATCATCATGTTATGGAATAATCACTTAATAAGCATAGATTGTACTTCTAACACAATAATCAGCAGGCACAGTGAGTGCTTGATTTTTTTTCCTTTTAGTTTTTAACTTAATAAGCACATTTTTGCTGTGCCCAATTCTAGAACAATTACTAGTATTCAGCTGCAGCTACCAACCTACAGATCTGGCACCTAAGAGAGCAGTGTGCCCCCAATTCCACACAAAGCCCAAAACTTGCAGAGAATTGCCAAAAAGAGTATCTAAAAATTAGTTGTCTGAAACACAGGCTCTACAGACCTGGATTCAAAGTTTCTGTAATTTCTTGATTTGCTTATTTTTATTTCTTGATGTAAAAGCTACTTTTACTTCTCAGGAATGTAAAACAAGCCTCAGAATTCTTCCTTAAACCAGAGAACACAAAACGTGCCGTGACTAGAAATCTTGGTATGAAATTACGCTTTTCTACTAACAGCCCTGGAAAAGAAAGCAGACATTTGTAAGCTGGTCTAACACTGAAGTTTGAGGAGTCTGAGCCATGGTACAGAATAAAGCACAGCTAAAACATCCCTTTGATCTGAGTTATTCTTCACACAGAATAAAGTAACAGAGATCGTGGGCTGGAGTTAACTTCTGTCCTAACAGCTCGTGTGGGGCTCTTGGTGACACTGTTGGTGACACAGGGAGGACACAGCTTCTGCTGGGCAGTGCAGTGACACAGTCCCAGGGTGAGCACGAGGAGGGGACAGCAGGGACAGCCCATCCTTTATGTCTGTGTGCAAATAAGAGAGGAGCAAAGGGCCCTGCCATGGCTTTTGTCTGCCCAGTGAATTACTGGGAGAGATTTGCTGTCAGTGCAGTCACAGGCACTCTGGGAGGGCCTGGAGAGATGCAGGTAGGGACATGTTAGGCTTGGCTAAGGAATCTTTCTGCCCATGAAGGATGAATCCACCTGAACTATCCAAAAGGGGTGGCAATTTGATCTCCAAGTGTCACCACAATCCTCATCACAAAGTGAAATCCCTCTGAGCTCAGCTCTCAGTGAGGTAAGAGAGGGGCTGGGGAAATGGGCAAGACAGGAAAAACCTAAAGGAAACCTCAAATATCATTAATTCCTGGGTTTTTCTTGAACAAGGTTTGCAAGAGTAGGGATTGTTTAAAATTTCAGCTGTTCTCATCACTGCTGATGAGTGCTTTTTAGAAATGTTAAATCTGAGGTTAAATAGTCACACCCTAGGGAGTTTTAACAGGGGAAGATCCACACATTTTCAAGCAAGAGGCAAATCAGTCCTTAATTCACCTGTATTTTGAAGACAATCAAATTAATTAGATTATTATTTTCCGTTTCTCTGTCTCTAAGCATCTAGGTAACAACCAGACTGAATCTCCCAATTTATGTACATATGTCATGCAGAGAGACATGATACATACTTCTATGTTGTTTGACTGCTTCAATGATGTGAACACAGATCAGTGGAAAATGCATTCCTTGATTCCAAGGTAATTTGGCCTGGCTGCACCTGACTGAAGCCTGCTCCACCCATTAATGGCATTTCAATATCATCCTAATATCATCCCAAACGACTCTGTCAAACCAACAGGCTGACCAATCTTGCATTTCTGAGCCTTGAAAAATATTTGAAGCAATTTGATGGTGAAAGCAAATGCCCAGGATTTCACACACACACACACACACACAAATAAAAATAAAAATAAAAAAAATAAAAATAAAAATAAAAATTATAAATATTGTAAATATAAATAATATAAATATAAATACAAATACAAATTTACACACATATGTCCACCTTATGGGTCCCTTCCAACTCAGGATATTTTATGATTCTATATACTACTTTATATATAGATATGTACTTTGTACATATATGTACATATACATATACACATATATTCCATCCATTTAATAGAGAGCATGTGTTATACATTCTATGTAACATTTATGCTTGCATCCTTGGTTATTTGCTTTTTCTTTATAATTCACATGGGATTTTTTATGCATTATCTAAGAAGTGATTGCTCCTCTTGGCAACCCCCAAATGAATTATACAGACACACTGTCTCCCTCATCCTGCTGATGGACATGTCCAAGAGAATTCCTAGGTCTCAGTATATCAGACAAGTGTCTGTGCTCTTAATTAAGGAAAGAGATACTTCCCCAGGGAGGTAAGATCATTTAGATCAGTCAGTCTCACACAACTGGGACTAAAGGAGTTGGGCTTTTTCTGGGAAAGATATTTTTTTCTTCCTTTTAATTTCTAGGTTTTGGAGCTCATTGAGGAAGAAGCTATAACTGAAGAGTCATATAAGAATTTTGGGAAAGTATAAGTTTGGTAACAGAATTACCATAGCTTCAATGAATTCTGGCCTGCCTTTCTGCTCATTTACACCATCCAGTGAAAAACCAGTGTATGGTATTTGCTGAATCTGTATGTGACAACCTAGAAGACAGCTGGCAAGGGAGCTTTACCCTAATTGTGGGGTTTCCTGATTGCTGCTGCAAATCCTGAGTGTTTTGCTGCAAGGCAGCAGACATTAGACTGACGATATCAGGATTCTCAGCTCTACAGAGATGAAAGAGACCTAGGCCAATATAGTTGTTGAGCTTTCCAAGCAGTGTAATTCCATTGATTCTGGTACTGGGGGCTCTGTCCCTGCCAGCTATCCATACCTACTGTGAACACAGAAGAGAAATATTCAGACCACTGGAATTTGAAACCAGATGATTACAACACGTTTGTGGTTACTTTCATTCATTTAGTTTATTATAGGATAAAATATTCACCAATATTTGAATTATTTTCCAGCTCAGGCTTGATCTTGGTTGACAAGAAGGCAGGAAGGTAAAGTGTGGAAGAGCACAGATCTCCCCTCTCCCTTTCAGGTCTGCCACTATTTATTGTGTGAAATTTCCCTGGGATCATTTTATGCAAAAATGAAATGATACTGTTATTTTTAAATAAATGGGGTAAAAATCATGCTGGGGATATGATATACTGTCCAAATTTCATATTTACTTTGCCATGTCAAGATTTATTTTGACATAACTATATAATGATCTGATCATCTGTGTTTGTGCAATAGCCAGGGTTAGAAACCTTACAACCTTAATATCAGGAATAACTAAAAATATCTTCCCTCCTTTCCATCTTCACTGCCTAATCCTACATGACAATTTCTACAAGAACAGGTGTCCCTGTTTGGATTGGAAGGGACCTCACAGCTCATCCCATCTCACCCCACCCCTGCCATGGGCAGGGACACCTTCCACTGTCCCAAGCTGCTCCAAGCCCTGTCCAACCTGGCTTTGGACGCTTCCAGGGATCCAGGGGCAGCCACAGCTGCCTGGGCACCCTGGGCCTGCCCACCCTCACAGGGAGGAATTCCTTACTCATACCCAAGCTAAACCTCCTCGGGTTCAGGTTAAACCATTCCCCCTTTTCCTGTCGCTACACATCCTTGGACAAAGTGCCTCTCCAGCTCTCTTGGAGCCCCTTTAGGCACTGGAAGAGGCTCTAAGGTCTCTCCAGAGCCTTCTCTTCTCCAAACTGAACAGTCTAAGCCTGTATCCAGAGCCCTCTGAGCACCTGCATGACCTCTTCTGGATTCCAACAAGTCCATGTCCTTTACATTTAATTTATTTATTAACAAATCTGATAAATGCTGAAGTATCCTTTATTTCATGTCAAAAGAGAAGAATCAAGTGACTAACTCTAGTGTCTCTGCATAACCAAAGAATCAATATCAATAGTTTCTTATCTTAAAAATGGATATTCTGATTCACAGAATAGTTACAATTAAACTTAAAAAGCTAGAATTGAATTAACATTTCAGTTGAACCTAGCATTTTCCCATGCCATACAAAAAACTCCCCAAAACAAAAATTCAATTTAAATGTTGGTTTGATTACAAAGACAAACAGTAAAAATTATGTTGGACTGGACTGGAAAGTAATGAAAATGGAAGTCATTAAATAGCACGTTGAAAGACAAAAAGGAAAGTCACAGGAGAGAAAGATAAAGTGTTAAGGCTGCTTTTAAGGGCTTTCATTGGTAATAAGATGTTATTTGTCTCTTAGGCTAAACAATTTCAAAAGCATGGTTTTTAAATATGTAATGTCACTTGCTGCATACATGTAGGAATTATTCTCCAAATTTGTGTGATGTGGGCACAAATAAACACATCAGGCTGAGACAGTGTCTGTCTGTCTGTCCTCCTACCACAGAATTCATGTATTGCTTATTCAATAGAAAACCTGCTTCGATCATTTGGCACATCTTTATTCAGAAAAATAGGCTGATTGCTGACAACTTTGATGCAATAAAGACTGCTGCAGCATTACTGGAAGAAAGTCATTTGATAAATATATATTTTCCATTTTACTTTAAAGGAATCTATTATAAGTGCAGCTGCTTTCCGAATGAAATTAATGCCGAAGTGAAGCTCCGTATTACAAAGTAAAATGGGACTGCTCTCTAATATTAGACTGAAAGGCATTGTAATGCAGCAGGAGGATTGAACTTTGACTCCTTCAAGAACACTGATTCATATAATAAAAAGGAGAAAAAAGGCTTTAAAAAATGCTAACATCCTCTTTTCAAAGCTTAGTGAAGCTGCTGTCCAGAAAACAGAATAGCAGATACAGGTTGTGTGCATCTCCAAAGAAGATGTACCCTAAGGAATACAGCAAGGAATCCACATAACAAAATTCTGAAAATTGTTTTGAAGTTTCTGAACGATACTGAAACACACAATTGGGAGGAGAATCTCATCCTTTTTCCCATCAGTGGTGATACACCTTGCTTATTTAAATGGATTTTAACCAAGCTATATACCGTTGGATTACAGCTAAGCTTTACCAATCCTTTATGATTACAACTTCACATCTGAGAAATTCTTCCATCCTTTTCAAGATTAGAAAAATGTTCCTGTTCAACACAGGCTATGAATTAGGGGGTTTTACTTTTTATTAAAGGTTGTCATTTTTTTCCTTTTCTGGTTGAAGGCAAGAAATTAGGAAGGTAGGCAGGAAGGCCTTTCTTTTTATATACGGATTTTATACTTCCAGAAGATGGGTGTAGATTTGACTTCCTTGTTTCTGCTAAAGAAACAAACTCTGAAAGTCAAACTGTTACCTGGATTTGGAAGCAGAGTTCAGACCCTTGACACAGACTGAGATGAGAGAGGTTGTTTTGTTGGTGAACTATGAACAAATGTCTGGGGTTTGCCAGTTTCTCTTGCAAGCTCCTCAACCTGGACTCAGTTTTTCTTTGGAGATAGTAAGGCAAGGTAATTTTGATAATTCTATCTATCTCAGTACTAAAATATACTCCAAATCTTATATTCCAATCCTTTTTTCTACTTTGTTCTCTCAATATTTACTTCTTCAGACTTCAGATACAGAAGCAGCACAAATTATCCTTAGTTATTCCTATGAAAATTTCCTATTACCAACATTTTAAACTTCTGAGTAAACTAGACACAATTTTGTTTCTGTACATTTTTGCCTTTTGTGTCCATAAAATATTTTGCGAGCAGAGAGAAGACTTTCTAAAAGAATACTGAATATTCTATCCTCATTTTGCAAGAGAAAAGCTGTCTTATATAGCATCAAACAGTCCCTCCTCCTCAGCAGACTTGGTAGAAAGATCACAAGTCTCAGTGCAGACACCTCTTTCCAAATGTTACCTTTTGTTTCCCTGCTTTCTTTGTGTTTGGCTGGCAATAGTCTGTACTTTCCTGCTGGATAGCTGGCTAAGTCGTTTCTAATATTTAAACGTTTTAGGTTTGCTCTCATCATGACCCTAATACAGTGCATTTACACTACACTCAAAGGAGATGAATAGCAAGCCTACCAGATAAATGGCCACAGACTCGCAGCCTTCAAGAGACCTATTCACTGGTGTAACAGTATTAGCCCACAAGGGCACTTTCAAAAGCTTTTCATGCCTTTCTATTCTCTTGCTTCCAATCTCTGTCATTACTGGGTGATGTTGCTTTCAGATAGTTTGGGATTTTGGTCACTGCCAGCTTGGGAAAGATTCATATTTATGACCTTGAACTGAAAAGCTTCCCACTGCATCTCAGCCACTTGTGCCGTTCCTTCCATCAAGCCACTCTCCTTACATTCAAACTCATTTCCTTTCCTCTTCAGCTTAATCACTCTGTCATCCTGCATTTTGGTCCTTGTGGCAAGGGAGCACCAGCACTGCAGAAAATATAAAGCTACTGTTGAATACTGTGTTATTCCTGGCTCTGTATCCCGTGCTGTACAAACCAAGGAAGGGAACCCTCCATCCCACAGACAGCTCCCAGCCCTGTGCTCACAGGATCAGGACCTCACACTCCTGCCTGGTGCTCCTCCTGACCTCAGTCCAGTCACACACACAAATTCATTTGAAACCTGAGCATTTTGCTTTATTCCTTCCTTACCTTCCTTTATTCATTCCTTCCAGATGTGCATGTCAGGCTCACAGTGACATGCAGGGGGGAAATAAGGTGCCTTGGTGAAGTTAATACTGAGTCTGTCTTATTACACAAGGCTAATTTATATCAGAAGCAGGCATAAACATTTCTGTCTTCTTGGCCAGGGTTCATCATACATCCAGATTTGTGATTTCTCTTTGGCTTTATTTTGGCATTTAAAGAACAGATTAAATGTGAATTGATACTAAATTGCTGCTGCAACAACAAGACAACCTGGCAAGTAAAGACATTGGGCTTGACTGGGTACCTGGTTAAAGGCTATTCAGCATAAAAGCAACGACAAGAGACAGGAAAAGCAATAAATCACAGTCAGAAACACAAACTCTAACAAAGAGGAGATAGTGAAGACAATGCCAAAGACAGAACTCTCAGGTTCCTGAGTGATGGGCTGTTGGAGGAACCATTCCAAGTCCTGGAGAATGGATAAGATGGGGTGAATTATTGTGTCATGGCAATGACTGATTTTAGTGCAGGGGTGGCTGTGGGACCCTGCAGAATTTTTGGGATGTTTTAAGCAGCCCTTGGGAACATGAGAAGGAATTAAGTCGACTGTGGAGAAACAAGCACAAGAAGTGGAAAGGAGGGTTAATATAAAAAGAAAAGAGAAAAAAGTCCTCTAGCAAGCCCTGTCCCTAACAACCTATTTTCTGTGTGACTTTACTCTCTGCTTATGTGTGATTCAGGAGCAAACTTGAGGTTTCACTCAGCAGTAAGTCCTGGAAAGATATGAGACTGGAGACAGGATAAACTGGGCTTAGGTTCTGGGTTTGGATTCTGTGAGGACCCAAGGTCCAGTGCAGGACTTAAGATGCATGAGAAATGAGAACTTCAACCAAGCTGCAAACTGGAATAATCCAGAACCTGGAAAAAAAACCAACCCAGGCTGGAGATAGGGAGGCAAATAATCAGGGCAACAGTTCCAGGTGGATTTATAGCCAAGGTTTGAGGGCTTTGCAAATATAAGAGTGGCTGTGCATCAAGATATAGAGAGTTAGGAAACAAAGAGCAGGCCTGGCCGTGTTTTTCATTTTCCTGTAAATGCCCTGGGTGGCAACAAAGGCAATGAATTCTCTGTGTTGATCTGTGTATCCAAGCATGGGAATGAGCTGTATGTTCATGTACACCTGCATTTTTGGGAACACAGATTGGCCTTGCTATTGGTATGACCTGCAAATGACAAGAGCAGGGAACAGAGTGGGAAAGAGAAATCCAGGCTCCCCCAAGAGCCTCAGCCTGTTTTGGACCTTTGTTACAGCAATGTAACTCCATGTTTTTTTGTGAAAAGGCTGTCTTGTAGCCAGCCCCAGAATTTTTTTTCTCATATTCAATTTTTTTCTAACTACACAACTATAAAATTTTAAGTTTTACCTTTCTTGTTTGTTGATTTGTTCTACATCTTCTATGTTCAGCAGCTCTTACACAATGAAGGGGAAATAAAACAATCACATTACAAAATTAATCCCTTTATTCCAAACATAGAGATCAAAATGCATTCCATTGATAAGGCTATGAACATGGAAGCAGAATTACCAACCCTTGGAGTCTGTGCCAGGTATAACATTAAAAAAAAAAAATCGTACCAAATATTACCAAAAATTTTTAAAAGATATTATAACAGCAAAATGAGAGTGATTAAGATCTCAGACCCAGCTCTTCCAGTTCCACCTCTATCTCCAGACTAGAGTGATACTGCATTCAGGAAGGGCTACCTTTTACAGCTTGCAAAATGTATCAGACATCAATTCCCAAACATCATTATTCTAATCTGTGCAAGACACAAATTTAAGGGAAAAAAGTGAAGGAAAGAGCAGCAGCAGTGACAAAAATGAGAACACCCTGCAGGAGCTGATCCCATTTCAGCTGGACAGCTTCTGCTGTTTCCTTCCAGCCTTTTTGGGGGTGTTAATCAATACCTGTCTTCAGGTATTTCACTTCTGGTATTTTGCCTTACACACAATAGCATCTTTTGGGAATACATATAAATAGCTATTAGATTCAAATATAAATCCTTAACTGAATATATTTAGAAATGCCTTTTTCCCCCCTGTGCTATGAAGGAAGGATACACTTGAAAAGATTCAATCAAAGTGGAGTGAAGTGATAAAAAAATGACAACGCAGCAGCTGTACTGTCTTTCTGGCATAAGGAAAACAGCATCTGTAAGGGGAAAAGCTGTGTGCACACATGCTCACACACAGTTTCAGGGCTCAGTGAAGTAGTTGGTTTGGCAGCTTTGTAAGTTCAGTAAAAACATATGTAATAAGAATGAAAGTATCTTTGCGATTCCCCTCTGTGACAGGCTCTCCTGGAAAACTGCAGTGATGATACGAGCCACCAAAACGAATCCTTTTTGGCTTTTCTCTTTCTGGAACTGGCAGGTGTCAGGAGGGTATGCCAGGAGGACCCACAAAGGTGCAGGTGTGGCTCAGAGAGGCAGTGAGACAGAGCCATTCCCTCCCCTTGGAATCAGTTTATAACTCCACTCATCCATCCCCACTCTGCAGGTAAGAGGCTTCTCCTTTCACTCCTGATCCTTTCAGTCACATTACATGGCTACAAGACTCTTGTTTTTTTCCCTTCTTTTAAGACGTAAAACTCAGAAATCGAGTACAAAGTTTCTTGTTCCTTTGTTTGGTTTTAAGATAAATCATGTCTGCAAGGATTATAAGTGTAATATTGCTTTTGTTGGAAGTTCTGATAAAGGTTCTTGAAAGAAAAAAACAAAAACATCTTTCGTTACCAAAAAGCTTTGCCTTCCTCAATGCAGTCAAACTAATGCAATGAAATTCCCTGCCCCAATACATGTTCAAAGCAAACATGGAATTGTGTATTCAGAATTTTACTAAAACACATAAATAAATATGATATATCCTTAGGTACTAAACTATTTAGCATCCTATCTCAGAACTGATCTTTGGAGGTATTAATGACTGTATGAATTTTTTCTCTGCCTGCTCCTAGTATGTACCTTCTCCTTCCATTAATGCATCAAGGAAATTTATTATTAATCCAATCAGTCAGACGATCCTCTCCTTCACACTTGAGAAAAACATTATGAAGAAGAGCAGCTAAGACAGGAATCCCCATACATTGGGAGACTTTGGTTTTATTAGTTTTTTTTTTTTTTTTTTCCTTTGGTAAGGCTTACTGTTCTATTTATTTATTTACTTAACATAAAAACACAAATTAATTTAGTCACTCTGTTATCAGCACTATGTATTAATGACTTGAGTTTCAATTTCTAGAACAGCTCCAGAGACCAAAACTAAATCTGGATTAGTGAGAGCACAAATCCGCACACGCACGGGTTTTTAATAGCTTTTATACCTCGCTGGCCCCTGGCTCCTGAAGAGGCTGTGGTGGTGCTGGCATCTCTGTGCTGTGACACCGGCACCGCTGAGCCACCGCTGCCTGCAGACACACCCCAGAACGGCCTCGGGCCGTGCAAAAACGCCCAGAAATAACAAGAAATCAGAAATCCCGACGTTTTATCTCAGCTCTGTTACAGCTCCTTGCTTTATGTTGCCTCCCCTGTGGCCGTGAGCAGCCCCCAGAGGAGGGACCCTGAGGATGCAGCGTTGGGGTTGGTGAGGATGAGGAGCTGAGCAGCTCTCACTGGAGATCTCACCATCACCCAGAGCTGAACCAGCACATTTACAGTGGGAAATGGATGCTGGAGTGCCACATTCCCCACTTTGCTTTTTCTCCCATATGCTGAAGTCGGGGAACAGCAAACAATTAGCAAATCCTACAGTATTTGCTTACTCACAGCTTCTTCTAATTCTTAATGAATATGATTTTATTAATCAGCTGTATTTGATGTAACCAAGGGACAGCAGAATGAATGAGCACACTTGGGAAACACACGGTTACTTATTAAAATAGTTTTAGACATTTACATTGTGAGGTTCTTTTCAGAAAAGGAGTGAGCCTCCCCCGATGCTTACTGAAACCTAATGCAATGCAGGAGATGTGTACCAGCTACTTCTGTGATAATCATGGTTTGAATGTTCACAGTCAATTAGCTAACAGAACAAAATCTTTTGTAAGAGCCTTAAGAAAACATGAGCTTATACTATCAAATATACCTGGCTAGGTAATTACAGTGTTGTGCAGTAGCTTTAGAATTTAGAGACACTAAATCAGCTGCTAACAACGCACAGAGTTCCCTTTGGCACTGCAGGGCTTTTCGTGTGACTGGGGCACTAAGCAGAGCTGGATTGCCCAAGGATTGGCTGTGCCTGTGACAAGATGTAACTAAAACTCACTGAGAACCTTCTCGTGCTGGGACAGCACTGTCTGAAGGAGCTGCAGGGCCTGAGGTGTGTGATGGAGCGGCCACACAGCTTTGCTTTACTTCCATTTATTTATTTCAGCTGCTAAGCTCCTCAATCTGCATTTTCATGAGCTTTCAGCAGAATCATTGAATCCAAATGGAAATAATCTATCTGGCTAACAAGGGTGCACCAACCAGCTAATTGTATCATCTAATGGAAATTCAAATGCTAGCTTCAAATTGAGCTACAGCACAATTCCAGGTGCAGCAGTAAAGGCAGGGAAAACAGTTTCAGCTAAGAATCTGTTGCAGGAGTGTGTGGGCAGTCAGAACCAACAGCAGCAGGCAACACAATAATCCCCCAGAATAACTCCTGGCAGGTTAGTTTCCCTGTAATATTTTGTTAACAAAGTTGACAATAATATTGTGGCTGAAAAAAGCACGTGGAGATAATGCAATAATCTTCTTTTGACAATGGTAATTAAAGGGTGATATTCCCATTTTCAAAAAACTCATTCTATTAATAGATCTATTCTGCAATAATTGGTTTTTTTCTTCTCTAGAAAAATGATTTTCAGCTAAAAAAAAAAAAAAAAATTAAGCAGATTCATGGAGTCTGAAAAGGTCAAAGAAACCTGAAACTGAATGCTCTTATTTTTTATACTGTTGACCTACAGGGTTAAGATAAAAGTCAGTCACCGTGATGATATTCATAGATGACTTTTTAAAGGTAACTTTGCTCATAGTGACAGAAAGATACAGTAGTTTGAATACAAACTCCAGGAGTGAAGAATGAGGACAAATACCTCCCTGAGGAAAGTAGGCCTCATCCAAGGTCCATTGAATTAATTAGCATCAACATTAGCTTTGCCTAAGGGGCTAAAGCCTCTCCTTTTTTTATCTTTTTATTTTTTGTTGTTGATGGAGCTGCACATCACAATATGTAGACTGGCATCCAAAACCACACTTAATCATCTTTGTTATCTAATCCATTTATGTATCCAGCACTTAGAAAGAAATTACATTCATAATAGTGTATTTTCACATTTGAGCTCACTGACTTCAATTCAGCTGTTACCACTCCTAAGGCAAAATAATAACTGCCTTGCAGCAATCTGAATTAGGGAGATACTCATAGATTTATTTTGCTATTAGAAGAATTGTCGTCCTTTCCGCAATTTAAATCTAACAAATTTAACCCATGCTTGAATGCAAATGTACTATTGTCGATCCATGGGTTTGTAGCCAACTATGTGGTAGTCTACAGGCATAAATATTTAGCAGTTGCAACATCCTTGGTTAAATTTGAGAATTGCAGCCCTTGTTCTCCAAGACCACCAATAGTGGCAAGTTGGAGGAATGCAAGAACAGTAAGACTGTGTTCTTCTACTCCAAATTTGAAATTATTTGCTAAGGCTTAAAATGTTGCCTGTTACAAGCCCCAAGGCTTTGTTGTAGGACAAACATTTCTTCATTCAGTGACTAAGATATGTCAGGATTTTGCAGATCATCGGTTAATCCAACAGCTCCTGTACAGAAAGGACACTGCCATTTTAGTCCCTGTGCTGGTCAATATCGTTCTCCCATGTGTCTTTGTTGGAAGGTTGTTCAATACCCAGTTTGCAAAACAGGGATTAATTCAAACAAAGAATTGTACAAATTTAGAAACTTTACCATAATTTGATTATTGAGCATCACTTTTTTGACTGCTCTAATCAAGAGGTGGAAGAAACTACACAGGCAGCAGCTGGTACCTGGTACTTAAGTCCCTCTACTGTTCTTGATACAACAGCTTAAAACTTTATAGAATTTCCTTTAATCCTCTACAGGAAAAGGTATTGTCCTCCTTTAAAAAAAACCAACAAAAACCCAACAACTCCTAGAACTGAATAAATTACATATTTTGCTTCAAACAGAAAATCAGAGTTAAGACTGAAACTTTTAACTCTCTTTACATTAACCATAGACAGTTTGCTTTCTTATCTTTAATTTTGGGAGGAAAATGGGATTGTTACAGTATTGCTGCAGTCCACTTCTGAGTTTTTATGTTTTATTTATTGCTATCTTTAACATGCCAAGTGTTTTGCACAACTGCAGGAATAACAACCATTTGTTGGCTACCTACAGGCCATGACTTCTGTGGAATTGCAATATGATTGTGACAGGTTATAGCATAGATACAACATCAGGGAACACAAGAAAAGAAATTCTCTGCTCTCTGTCTCGGTGCTGGAGTGCCTGTCTGGAATTTTCAAAGGCAGTAATACCTCAGTAAGGGGAAGGTGACCACCAAGTCTATGCTTTGTATAAGCAGGATCTGCTGACTGGTGTCTCAGGGAAATCACATGCATCCTTCTCACAGGTTTGAAAAACTTGCTTACACAGGGAGCTCTTTTCTTGCTGGACTCAAATATTTCCACTTAACTGTGTCTTAGAGGGAAAGGGAAAGTGAATAAGGAGCAGCTTGAAGGGATTGATGACAGCATTCAGCACATTTGTGGGACAGCTCATTAGATACCATAAAAAGGGCCCCTCACAAAGTACATTAAAGATCCGAGGGGAGCACATTCTTGATAAGTTTTAGATCCCAACTCAAAGGCACCACGCCAGCTTTATAACAATGGGGTGAAGCCACTGTGCAATACTTCAGAAGGATTTACAGGAATAAGGTGTTCAACCATATATCAGGGATGATCAATGAGGAAGAAGAGACATACTTCTCTACTGATGTTACAGACCAGATAGACAAGACTGCACAATAATGTAGAAATAAAATCAACCTTCTAAGTCAGAAGGTGATAACTTTTGTAACAGGCACCCCTGCCATCACTGCTTCTTTTTCATGATTTTTCTTTTGATAGACAATAATCTTCTATACCATCTGAAAAATAAGTCTGGGTCTGGTTACTAGATTTAGCTCCACAAACGACCCAGTTTCTCCATTTGACGTTTCCAATGACGAATCATTTTTTTTTTTCCTCTTGTCATTAGTAGTCCCCAAGAAGAATTAATTTACTCTTAAGTAAATTAGTAGTCACTGAGAACCACAGTGGTCAAAACCACATGAAGCAAAATTCTTACTAAGGGACGGAAAAGTACCCTAATCTTTGTGGCTGTACTCTGTTTCTACCTTTAGCACTTTCACACAGCTGAAATCAGAACACTAAAAACCTGAATGATACAGTGCATGCAGTATGAAAAGATGTTAATCAGTATCAAGACCAGTTCTGAAATCTAAATAGATATTTTTCATTATAAGGTAGTTACTCATATCTAAACTTGAGATGCTGACACTAAGTCTTGCTTGATCATTTCCATTTCTATGTCTCAGTAAAATGAGAGGCTTCAGGAAAAAAGCAATGCTGGGGTGCTGCCCCTCTGCAGAAGGGTTTCCTGACAGATGGCACTTCCACCTCCCAAATCTACTCTGTCAAACTAATTGTTGCAACTCCTATTTCTTCCAAGATATTTACATTCCTATCAGCCCTCATTTCTCTGTCAAGAACAGTAAAATGTCATACCTGGAGACAGTTCAATGGAGCTGAAGTAAAGCAGGCCTGCAAGATCTACAAATCAATCTCCATGTATAAGTTGCTTCATGCTTTTAAGAAACCTTTCCCCCAGAATTAATTTCTCCCTAGTCTGATAGGCCTGACAATTCTGAAGTATCTGTTACCTCCCCTATGTAAAAAAATCTATCAAAACCAACCAGGAATTACATGTCGTACTCTTTTTAATCCTTTTCCGATTTGGTGCTGCCAAAAGTAAGTGCTTTTAAGAGAATTGAAGTACAAGGTTTTAGGCTGCAGGGTGCATTAGGAACAAACAACAGGGCCTGGTATTATACTGCAGCAATTGTAATTAGTATGACTTAGCTTGTTGCACCCAAAGGCAGTGGCTTACAAGAATATCTGATCTAGAATTTTCCTGTGACAATCACAAAAGAAACAGCACTAAGCTTCAAAGTCAGAGGCTACAGACAGGTGGAAGTTTTTCTGTGACTAATCCACTCACTAAAACTTAGTATTAGTGAGAATCACAAATGAATTTATCCCTCAAGGTTGTTGTGTCCTTCTGAAACAGGATTGAACATCATCACTTCAATTTTTATGTGTTATGGACAGAAACTTCAGCAGGGAGGTTGCTTTAGGTTTTGTGTGCCGATCTTGAACTGACTCAAATAAGCATGCAGAGAAAAAGTACTCAGCACTTCATGAAAATTGGCTTCCTCATATTGTTTCAATTGTCAACCACAAGTCTCCAGTCTCTCCAGACTATGACACATACAGAGTTTATGCAGTCTAAAATTTAGCTGCAAAATCACTGTCTTTGGGGTTTGGTTATACTTTTGATGCAAATAATTGTGGAATACAATGGGAAGGTTTCATCCTCCCTCCCCCACCACCGAGCTCCTTTTAGGCAAAGGGTACTTTTAACATTGCAAGACCGGAGACATTTTACATTAGAAAAGAGTGCAGGGATCACTATCTACATAACTTAATGGCTTCATCTGAAAATGGGTTTTTCAGAACTGATTTTATCAACCTCCAGCTAACTTAACACTGCACAATAACCAACATATAGAGAGCTGATAGTCATCACGAGTGGGTTTTGGTAACAAAGTTAACAGAGGGAGAAGAATGCTTCCACACTACACAGAATTGTGTTGTATTACTGCCATATACTGCACTGATTAAAACTATAATAAACTCTTTTGTTGACTTTGTGAAACATTATATTCCAAGGACTTTTATGTACTTTGTACACGTTTGTTTACAAATTATCTTGAAGTGAAATCCATATTGTATGTTTACGTGCCTCAGGATGATAACAACCTACTTAGTGCTTATATACAGAAATACACAGGCATAACTTGGATAGGCCCACTGAACTTATTTAGATAAAATGTAGTATAAAAATAAATATTAATATCTGGGACTGTAAGCTCTTTATCACCAGCATTTTTTTACTTTAGGTTAAAAATATTTGATTTTTTGCAACCAGCTTTTGAAAAAAATAAACTATAGATATTCAAACCCTGTTCCTCTGATGATCTTGGATACTGCTACAAGTGAAACCCCCAGGACCCCAAAAACAGACAAGGAGAAAGAAGACTGAGAAATCAGAATTCTTAAATTGAAGGAAAGTTGATATAAAAAGCAACAAAAAATATAAATAAGTTTTACTGATTATTATGGAATGATCTCCTACAATGTGGTTGATGACTGTACTGACAAAGCAGGACTAACCATATACATATATTTATATTATTTATAGTCTATGAAGACCTGACCCAAAATTCCAATAGAGCTAAAAATATTCTGATACCTCTTACCCAGTTGCTCATTTAAGGTGTAGCAAAATAAACCTACAGATCCTTTTTCCTCTGTTCCCTTCTGCCCTCTGGTCTGTGTGAAGGTGGGGAGATCAAAATTTGAACAGCCCATACCCCATCGTTCTTGACAGAACACCAAGCAAGGACATTAATGCTAATTAATCACTGTCACAAGCAGACCATGTGTCAGAACGTCCTATTTAAGGTCAGAAAATGAAGTCAGTAATTCCATACCACAAATGTTAGAGAAGACATGAAAAATGTGATTTTTTGTTTGAAGATTGGCAGGTGCTGCTCCTGTTTCAGAAGTTTCTGTAAAGCATTTCCATGTACTGACTGATTTCAAACATCTGCTGCTATATGGCAATCCCTTGCAGTAACAACAGATCTGTAAAAAAATTTTATCAATGTACAGAGCATAAGTTTACTTATTTCTCTGCCTTTTAAATTCTTTTTTGCTTAACTTTCTGATTAAACATTACTATGGTGCAAATTATGAAAGAGAAAATCAAAATTGTTTTATAGTATGGCTCAATTTTAGAGCAAAGTATCAAAATGAACAGCTAGCTAGGGTCATGTAAAGCACAGAATTCTCAGACTTCTAAGGTTGGATGCTGACCAAAGGTAACTTGCTGACCTAAGGCTTGACCAAGCATCACAGATAGTTCATATTCATCTGAATTTTCAGCCATTGCTCCATTTAAGAAGAAATAGACAAAGTTAATGGGTTTCACAGCTTGATCTGTTTTGGCAAATCATATGTTTTAGATAATGTAGAGTTATCTTCCCCTTCTTTGACAGCATGTAATGGTAAAGAAAAAATTACTCTGAAAATCAAAGTCATGGATGTCTTCAGAAGAAACTTAAATATTTTAACATCACAGAATGGCTTGGGAAGGACCTTAGAGTTTATCTAATTGTAGCTCCCCTTCCTTGGGCAGGGTCACCTTCCACTGATCAGAGCCACATCCATCCTGGCCTCGAAAACTTCAGGGGTGGGGCAGCCACAAATGCAATAAAATTGTATGTATTGATGAGAGTCACTAAGCGTGATTGTATGAAGTAGGACCTGAATGATACAACAGAGTCCTAAAATAATTTTTCTGTTGTTATTGTCAGTGAAGTTCTTATGGGTTTGATCAGCTTCCAAGAGAATGGTTTGCTTCTGTATCTCAGGTTATTGGGTATGAAATCAAAAGGTAGACTCCTTTAGGACTGAAAACAGGTTCCTGGAACCTGTAAGGGGGCTCAGTCATAAGAAGACAGCATCATTTTGTGTTTTCATCTGTGTAATTATTCAGACCCCCTTTTGCCCTTTCTGAATGAGTTTTTACATGACTGTAACTCAACTTTCTGATGTTTAATGAAAGACAAATTTTGGCCTTGTCGTTTGGCAAGAATATTCAATTGCATCCACCTCCCTACTGGTCTCCAACAACTGAGTCAACTCCAACAACCTTCAACTCAGTCTTATTCTCCCAGTCTTTGACATCAGTTCTAGCTCTACATTTCCTCTGATTTGCAAGAAGGAAGAGCAGTACTACTCATTATTCAAAAGATGGGAAGTAAAAAAGAAAAAGCTAAATAAAGAGGAACATAGAAAAGCTTCACGTGAAAATGTAATAAATATGCAAGAGGTCAGTGGTCAGAAAGATCCTTTGCTGCATTAGGAAAACATATTCCAAGCCTTTCAGCTGAAGAATACCCATATATCCATCCCATGAGAACTTGCTTCAACACTCCTACATATTCAGGATTGATAAAATCAAGAGTCTTCTATAGTTTTGAAATTATTCTGCCAGAAAGTGAGTGAAAACTTGGCTCCATCTCATTTGGTCTTGAAACTCTCTCATGTATAGCATGTCCCCTTGGAAAATGCCTGAACTGAGTTGCAAAATTGAATAGGAGCAAGCGTCCACATTTTACTTATATTTGCATACAGATGGCAGTTTTTCAAAGATAAAATTATAAGCTGCTAGTACACTGTCAAAGTTCAAGCAATCCGTGTTTAGTACAAAATTTCTAATAGAGTCACATTGTTGTATTGAAAATAATTAAGTACACAATTAAGTTGACCATTTATCATCCATTTAATAATGCTTTACAAGTATTGGGAGGGGTATTTCACAGCCTGGGCACTCAATTTTTTTTGGTTTTGTTGTGGTGGTTTCTCCATGCACATCACAGCATGGAACCACTGCTAATGGAGCATGGATGCTCACAGAGAAACCATACCAAAAATTCCTTTTCAAACAGAATGTCATTCTCCTCTCAAATTTAAAGCAGAAGTAAATAGTTGTGCAAATTCACAAAGCTGCTTTTCCTATGATTTTTAGTTATCAATAACACCCTGAAGCCCACAAAACACTGTTTCATTTACTGTTGCAATCAAGCAATCTGTACCTGTTTTAACAAATACTTTAGACTTTTGTGTCAAATTCTTGCAATCTCTGTGTCATCTCCCACATGTTCAGGTTTTTTTTTTTTCAAAGAAAAAGTAACAAGAAATTTGCTCTTAGAAGATTTGCTAGAAGAGTTTCAAAGAATCATTTTTTTTTTTCTTACATTGTCAGAACAGTCCCTGCATCTGCTGCACAAAGCAGAAAAAGCCTTATGGCATTTATTGAGATCTGCACTGATCCATGCAAAAATCATTTCTCCACTCATCCTAGAAAGTATAAACCCATCTCTTCTTAAGAGATCATGATCAATGCTATAATGACATGGGTAGGTATACCTGGACTAGCTACAATGCATAATCTAAAGACTCTGCAGATCATATTGACTGAAAAGTTACAAGGAAAATATGTATAATGAAAAGTATTTTCAGAAACTGCCTAAATTTTGCCATTCTGCATCTCACCAACAATTCAGTTCAATTTGATATGAAGTTTGTAACTAAACTAACTCTATGCTTGAAAAGTGTCTATCACAATGTTTCAGAATACAGGTCTTGAAAAACATTATTTTGTTTTTTGTTGAAATGAAAAATGGCCATGAGTACAGATTTAAAAAAATTAAAAAAGTCATTCCAGGGCACTGATGGCTTACAGTATTTCATCTATTTTTTTAATCTCATACTGGCCATGATTTTCAACTTCTGAGCATTGTGTCTCAAGAGAATGTCTGAGGGAGGGACTATCAACTCTAGCTGTAGGAATCTTTAATGATCATCTTCTTAAATTGTATTTCCTGAGCTCAACAAGGTCCTGTTTATCTTGCAAATTCCACAATATGGTTTTGAAGCCCTGCCCAGCATTTTTTTGCAGCAGCTCAGCCAAAGTACAAGCTCATTAAATCTGCTGATGGCTGGAGAACTTCCTCTGCAAACACATCTGCTGCTGCGCCTGGCGCTGGCTGGAAATTCCAAAAGGGCTCTGGTAAAAGCAGCTTCTGGGAGACATTTCACAGATTCAGAGAATCCTTTAGATTGGGAAAGATCATTGAGTCCAGCCATTCACCCAGCACTGCCAAGCTGACCATTAAAGCCCACTGAAGGCACCCTGGGCTGCGCTGATCCACTCTGGTGGAGCCTGCAGTGCTGAGGGACACAGGACAGACAGAGTTAAGTCAGGACCTGAATTTCAGGGAAGCAAACATCCAGTTCTTGGATGAGTAAAGTCAAGAGGAGGCCTAGAGACACTGCCTTCAGGGAGAAGGAGCAGAACTGAGCTGGCAGATCTTTAGTGATACTTTCCATAGAGCACAAGAAATTGTGCAAGGAGGACAAGAAACTCAAGAGCAAGAAGTAAATTCTGGGGCAGTGGAAGCAGGGACAGGGATCCTGGAAAGAGCAGAGGGAGGTGTTTGGTTGTGTGGGGATGGAGTGAGGAAGGCCAAGGCACAGCTGGAGGTCAGTGGCTCAATGTCCAGACGGACATCAGTGACAAGGGGTGACCCTCAGGGGTCTGCATTGGGACCAGGGCTATTTAAATGTCTCATCAATAACATAGGCAAGGGGATTGAGTGCAGCCTCAGAAAGCTGGGCAGTGTCCCACCCCTCTCTGATCACAGTGAGGCAGAGTGTGGGCAGGTACCTGCAAGCTCATTTAGAAATTCTGAGCCACCATGAGCTTAGAAAACTGTCTCTGTTTTGCTAGTCCAGATACCAGTTGCACTGCCTGGCTTTCCTTCTGGGGGGGCATTGGACAAAACGTTATCTGACATTATGGTATCATGATTAAGATGCAAGACTTCTAATGCTATGACTTTGCTTTCAGTTAATGTATGGATTTTCATATAAAAATCTATTATTTGTCTTTGTGGAGCAGTATTTCTCATCAACTGATCCTTTGCATGTAAATAGAAACTTGCCTTTAGATTATCCATTTAAAAGCCCTGTTCATTGTGACAAGAGTTTGAATTGACCCTGTTGCTGATGTCAGAGAGAGGTTATATGTAGCTAATAGCACAGCACAGCCACGATATTAATTCAGGATTTGCTATAGATATTTGGTTTTAAAATTAAAATTATAAATGCATATTCATACAGTCTGATCTTTCAAATATATATATTCATGTAACCTTGTTTACAAGGAAGTGTGAGAACATTTATGATGGATTTAGAAAACTAATTTTTTCAACTCAAAGGGATATGAAAAGCATATTTTAACACTGAATTGAATATCAAATGGACATGATGGAAGTCAGTTAGAATTCATAGCTGGACTACCCATTAATTCCTGTTTCCGGTTTACAGGGTAAACATTGGTACTTATACTCCCTTCCCCAAGGTAAAAACCTTGCTTTACTGTTTTTATATAACCCTTGTTACATTTTGACTACCATACTATTATTATAATAAATAACAGCAAAGCAGAGAAGAAGTAATAAAAACAGCAAA